>MU752373.1:192809-216261 GCA_026770625.1 Nicotiana glauca | reverse complement strand
GGGGAGGGGGGGTTTGACAAGCATGACCTTGTGTTTAGACTAGAGTTCCACTGATAACACTGATTCTCTTTCAGACTCATTCCGAGTCTGTGAACCTAAACTTCTTGGTTACTCTGATTTCTTGCTAGTTTTACAACAACTCTCTCTTGTCTCTGCATATTTTTTATATGACATTCTCCTCTTTCAAAAGGCCTTTGGCCAGCCTGTGATTGATTCCGAGTTCCTTTTTAAATGGGTCTGAATGAGTGTTGATGATTTTTCTTTAAACTAAGTTTCTCTTCACCTTTCTCGGTTAGATTCATTCGTACCAAGACTCAAACTTTGATTTTTACTGGCTGTGATTGATTGCCTTTCCTTATTTTTTGTCCAAACCGTGTGCTACTAAGCTATTTCCTTAAATAATGCTCTATGTCTTTGACCCTATTATATTGCCTTGGAAAAGATTTTAAATCAAAGTCCTTTCCTTATTTATCATGCCCATTTGAAATCAATCACTTAACCAAAGGGAAACAACCTGTGATTGATTTTCAAATTATTTTCTTACCTTCTTCTTACCTATTTTCTGCACTATAAAAGGGGCTACCCTTTTACACTTCCGACACAGCTTTTCTGCACAAACATGCTTTCACACATTGGAATACTAAGTTTTCTCTCGATTAAACTGCTTCTCGTTTATAGTATTGAGCAATCTGCTTTCCACTCTCCTTTTCTCCTTTTTTCCTTCTGAAATATTCTTGAGTTCTCGTGAACTCTCAAGTGTTCTGCTACAAACTTAAGTCTGCTCCTACTGATTTCCTGCTGTTTGCTTACTCTGCTGTTCTTTTTTTACTTCACTACTGGTATGTTCTTAGTTAAATAATGCCCCCTTCACTATGTTTTTACTGCTTAGTCTGTTATGCTTTCCTTCACCATGTATTTATTTCTTAGTTTGTTATGCTTTCCTTCCTCATGTTCCTGCCATTAATGTGCTTACATGAATTCCCACTTCCCTTTTTACCCTTTATGTGTTGAGCCTGACTTGGGTCTGGTGGTGTACTAATCATCATTCAGACTCAGGTCTGACCCTCAAGGGTCTGCTCCTAACTTTTTTGACCAAATAAATGGTCAGGGGTGTGCTAGTCTGCACCTATGGCTGGGTATGACCACCATTTGTTATGGTTCCCCAATCACTTTGCACTTACTCCTAGTTCTAAGTTCTGCCCCTCTCTTGCAAGCCATGCTTTGGGACCCTGGAGTTCCCTCTGAACTTGGATGCCTGAGGGTTGGCTATTCCGCACTGCACTATTCTAATTCTAAATGGGTATCTTGGGTGTAAGCAATGCCGGGAATTCCTGAAATTCCTTGGAACTTTGGAAACACCCTTGATAAAGAGAAGGATTTGGAAATCTAGATCCCGGAGTTGGTTAAACACATGTTATTAGACATTAAGATTGAATTAGGCTGCTTAGATCCACCTGTTAACTTTTGATGTATCTTTAATTTCCAGTTTGATTTATTGAGTTTGTAATAATCTTGTATGAAACTTGGGGAATATAGTAAAAGGGTGTGGGAGGGGTTTTTACTTTCTTGCATCAATAAAGGGTAGATATCATGACTTTAGGACTTTAATTTTCTTACTAGAAATCCTGCCTATAGGATTTTCCAATATTTCTAATTCAAAGTCACCATAGATACCATGCCTATAGGGTTTAACGTTTAATTATGCTGCAAGTCATCTAGAAATTCTGCCTACAGGGCTTAGTGTTTAGTCATATTGCAAGTCACTAGAGATCCTTCCTATAGGACCTTAACGTTCATGTAATCAGTGCATATAGAAATCCTGCCTATAGGGAATGCATATGCGTTAGGAAAACTGTAGGGTAATTGAATAATCATCTTTTACAAGTTCAATAACAGGCTTTAAAAAATCGAAAATAGATATCATGCCTATAGGACTTTGCATCAAACTCGACTGATTTGTTTTAAGCAATAAGAGTCTGTTAATTGGTCTTTAAACGTCTTAATTCAGTAACGTTTTCAAAAACTCCAATCTTTTAATAAAACCCTTTGAACCAGTATACTTTTAAGTTCTTCAAATCTGCATCTCTTTCTGAAACGGTTTCTTTCTAAACATTCTGCCTAAACGTTTTACTCAGTCCCTGAAGCTGTCTTTTTAAAATGGTTCTGCAACTTACTTTTACTTAGATATTTCTGTCTCTGAAACTCTCTCGCAACCATTTCTGTGTATTATGCTCGAACAATCTGATGATTCTTTTACTCATTTCTCAATTTACTGCAGTCCATACTCTCTTTTCAAAATTCTTCTGCATTAGACTACTTTTCTGAAACCAGTATTTTTAAAATCACTCGCTTAAAATATCATAATACCTGACAACTGTATCCAAGTTGCCTAATGCGGGCTTCCTGTCTAAACGTATGTATTGAAACAATCCGCCCGATGCTTAATTTTTAATTTTTAAAGACCAAATCAGTATGTGTAAAGGCATGCCAAACTATATGTTATCTGATTTATGGGGTTTATGTGAGCCTTGCCTATTTGTTTGTTCATTCCCCATACTTGTTACTTGCTTTTTGAATGTCAATTAGAATTTTTGTCCTTTAAACCCCATAAAGGCCCCATTCCTTTCTTCCCGTTTTAGTATTAGAAGTCCTAAAATCCCGGGACTGATAGTTTGGGATGGGTAATAGCATGCAATAGGCAGACAATACTATTCCGCGCTCCAATACCTTAACGGGTTTGAAGGGTAGACATGGAGATGATGATTACACAATAACACTATGCATACAATCAGGTGCCGGTGTTGTGAGAATGATCCATGTAATGTATAAACCTAGGACCCCCCTTTCCCCTTTATTAGTTTAATAATTTTTTTTGAATTTTTAAAAGCTGTCCAGTCTTCAACTTCCGTTCCTTGTACTTCTTTTAAGTTACTTTTACCAATTATTTAACCACTTTCCTTTACTTACGTATCTCTTCTTTAATCACAAAAACTATTTCCTCCCAAATTTCAGCACTTCTAAATCCTTTTCACATTCTTATTTGTAACAGTTTCCCATGTTTTCAATGCTTGTTTGTTTATTTGTTTGCTTGCATTTAAAGTCACAATTGCAACATGGCTGGGAACCACACTAGTGGATCTTGAGGGATGCCTAACACCTTCCCCTCCAGGTAATTTCAAGCCCTTACCCGAACTCTGGTTTTTTAGCTTTATTTCTTTTAAAGTGTCCTAATGCACTATAATCATTAGGTGGCGACTCTCCAAACTCTCAAAAAAAAAATTCCCAAAGTGGGAAAAGAAGAGTTATCCTCCCAAATGTTGTGAACCTGATTTCGCTCTTTAGGAAAAAGGGGGAATCGACACCCATGTCTATCATTTTTGATTGAGGTACGCAATTCACCTTGCACTTCTGGTGACTTTGCTAGGGACGTTTTTAGGCTTTTACCATTACATGCTATTTGTGACTTTATTTCTTGCCTTTTATTTATTTCATCATGAAAACTAACTTGGCTCTTCATGTCTTTCCTTTCTTTTAACTGCTTTTCTTTACTGCTTTATTATTTCAATACCGATGTAATTTCGAGCATTTATTGTAATCATTCATTTTATGTACGTGAAAATACATGTCAATTTGCTTTATTCTTGTAAATTGCATCTTCAACATCATAATCCACTCGTGCGAAAACAAATACTATAGCAACACTTATAATGAGTAGTTGCACACTTCCAATACTATCACCCCTAAATTTGGCAAAGGCGTATTTGCGGTAAAACCAGTCGACGGTTCTGTGCCTTTCCCTCTTGAGTTGTCCACTCAAGGGTACCAGTCTAGCACTTCAAAATAGAAACCTTACTCCGTTATACTGTACATGCATCATGGTAAAACCTAGCCGAGTCAGTTATGTTGTCCACATGATGACTCATTAAGATAGCCTTGTCCAAAGTCCACTGGGTTTCCTTGGAACCCAAACGGACGCCTTCACGTTCTGTGCATTTATTTGGAGAACTTAAGTGCTTTGCTATGCTAATTATTGATTTAAATAGTCGAGTCTGGAGGGGGTAAGGTCCTAACACTCTGTTTTGCAGAAATGAGGCACGAAATCCCCAGATTTGGCATGGTGACCAACATCCATCCAAGTCTACTGAATTGGTGTAATGAACTCCACTCATGTGATCAAACACTCATCCGCAAGTACGTAGAGTATGCTTCTAGGACTATGCGAGTTAGTGGAGCTGTTCAAGGGATACAAGACTGCCAAATCTGGGGAAGGTCCTTCTGGGACCAAATAGTTAGGAATCCTTTATTTTGCTTTAACGATGTAATAAGGCCAAAGGCCACTAGTGACATTTACTTTTTGTTATTTAGAGTCATTTTGGATTTGTCTTATTTTTATCAATAAAATGAGGCCTTTAGCATTATAAGTTCTCCAAAACTATCTATCGCTAGGCCTACCTCGGGCACAACGAGGCACCCAGATTAGGACGCGATTTATATTCCCACACAATGTGTTTAAATACTGCAACACTTTTTCCTCAGAACCCGCACTAACTTGTTACCTTTTTTGTTTTTTCTTTTATTTTTATTCCCCTCCCCAAGGGTTAGTTCGTGCATTCTGGCACCATCAGCATATTCTACAAGATCCAAGGGCCCTCCACCTCCTCCTCCTCCGAGTCCTGTCCGGAACAAGAGCAAAGGAAGAATGGAAAACACAAGTGCTAGAAAGGAGATTGAAAGGGAAGAAACTTCTCAGGGTATCCCAATTGCTAAGGGAACTACTGCTCATCTTGAGCAGAAATTGCTGAAATTTCAGGAAGAGTTGGACCAAGTTCGGAACTTGACAAGTCTATCATTCTCTCTTGCTGCTCCTGATGTCAACACCCAAAACCCCGTACCTCCACAAAACACCTCACAACCACAAATATAGCCTACCCACGCTCAAACCTGCTACAATGCTCCATTACTCATTCCCGAGCCACCAAACACCACAAACAACCACCTCCATAACACTCCTATCTTTGTAGATACCATACCTCACTACACCCAACCGATCTTAAATGCACTGGAGGCTGATGACAAAGACTCCCTCATTAGGAACTTAGCAGCTGAGCTCAAGAAGTTAACTAGTCAGCTCCAGGGTGTCAAAGGTAGTAAAGGCATTGAGGGGCTGAACTATGAAGACTTATCCATTCAGCCAGATGTTGAACTTCCGGAGGGGTACAAACCTCCCAAGTTCGAAATGTTTGATGGATCCGGAGAACCCAGGGTTCACCTGAAGTCCTATTGTGACAAGTTAGTAGGGGTTGGAAGAGACAAAAAAATCTGCATGAAGCTCTTTATGAGGAGTTTGAAAGGAGATGCACTGTCCTGGTACATCAGTCAGGACCCCAAGAAATGGACGAATTGGGTAGGTATGGCAACGAACTTCATGGACAGGTTCCGTTTCAATACGGAGAATGCACCGGATGTGTTCTACATACAAAACTTGAAGAAGAAGCCCACTGAGATGTTCTGCGAGCATGCTAATCATTGGAGGTCAGAAGATGCGAAGGTCAGGCCAGGCCTGGAAGAAGAACAAATGAATAAGTTCTTCATCCGGGCTTAAGATCCCCAATATTATGAAAGATTGATGCTGATCGAGGGTCAAAAGTTCTCTGATATCATCAAACTTGGAGAAAGAATCGAGGATGTCATCAAGAACGGTATGGTAACAAATCTTGAAGCATTGCAAGCCACTAATAACGCTTTACAAACTGGTGGCACGTACAAGAAGAAAGATGTAAGTGTCGTGATGATCGCTCAGGGAGCCAAATCACCACCAATATACAACACCTACCCATCACCTCCACTTACATATCAGCCTATCCCAAATTACCAAGCACTCAAACCCTCCTATCCACCTCCGGTTTACCAATCTACTCCACCTCTCACATATCAACCCACTTCACCCAGATACACTCAACCAGCACTTGTTTACCAAGCTTATAACACTCAACCCACTCACTACCAATCGTCACCTATCCGCCAAAATTTCCCAAGGCCCAGACCAAATTTTGACCGAAAACCACCCAGGCAGTACACAGCGATAGCTGAGCCAATCGACCAATTATATGAGAGACTCAAAGCTACCGGTTATGTCACTCCTATCCCAGCCAAAGCACCAGAAAATCCCTCCCAGTGGATCAACACCAACAAGACCTGTGCGTATCACTCCGGCATGAAGGGGCACACCCTTAATGAGGGTCGTTCATTGAAAGACAAGAATCAGACTCTGATCAACAACAAGGTCATCATAGCAAATGAGCACGCTCCTAATATTCGTAACAACCCCCTACCTGACCACAAAGGTGGAGACGTTCATATGATTGAGATCGAGGACGATTGGGACCCCAAAAAGTCGATAGGTTGATTGCTGAAGGAGATGAACCAAAGAAGCTAGCAGTTACCCTTAACCCAATTGTTGTGCAGAATCAGCCCTCTAAGGATGACAAAGTAAATGTGTTTGTACCACTAGAATTTGAAGCGCCTCCTTCTGCAAAGGCGTCTGGGACGATCGAAGTTGAGTTTGGGGTTCCAAAGGCACCTACACCCTTTGAAGTTGTTGTGTTGCCACCAAGGGTGCCTATTCCAGTAGCAATGAATAACATAACGCCATTCTGCTCGAATGTCGTACCATGGGATTACACTGCCGAAGCCAGGAGAAAAGGAAAGACCAGGACAGGAGAAATAATTGCCACACAAGGAATGACCAGGACAGGAAGGGTTTACATCCCATAGCACTTAGTCGAGTCCAGTAAGAAAACCTCGGGACGGCCTATTGAGACTGGGCCCGATGATCTTTGGAGAAAAATACAGTCTAAGGAATACTCAGTCGTGGAACAGTTGAACAAAACACCAGCACAGATATCTATCCTGGCTCTTCTGCAAAGTTCAAATGCTCGCAAGAATGCCTTAATGAATATATTGAGCGAAGCCTTTGTGCCCGGCAATATAACTGGAGGAGAGGTGGCGAATATGGTGGGGCAAGTGCTAGAAAGCCACAAAATAACCTTCCACGAAGACGAATTGCCACTAGAGGGTTTGGGTCATAACAAGGCACTACAGATTATTGTGCAATGCGAAGATTATTTCATCACCAGAGTCCTGATCGATGGAGGATCCAGCCTCAATATATGCCCACTTGTCATCTCAGATCTTTGGGAAAAGGCCTGCATAAGATCAAAGACATGGCTATCAATGTCAAAGCCTTCGACGGGTCCTAGAGATCTACTATTGGAGAAATCATCCAGTGCTTGCAAATGGGACCAAAGTGGTTCGACGTCAACTTCCAAGTAATAGATGTCCTAGCATCCTATAACCTGCTGTTAGGATGCCCCTGGATCCACGCTACTGGAGCCGTAGCATTGACCCTACATCAGGCGGTAAAGTTCGAATGGAATCACCAGGAAGTGATCATTCATGGCGGTGGTAGTAATCCCATATACAGTCACCAGACCATCCCAACAATCGGAGGTAGAAAGAGAATAGGCGGAGAGACATACCACGCATCGAAAGGGTCAACGTTGTAGACAAAGACAAGTGGTGGGACAACAAGATTGAAAGCATCCTGAATTGGTGTAGGTACGAGCCTGGAAAGGGACTCGGCAAGAATCTTCGGGGAATCACTAAGCCCATCACACTGAAAAAGCATGGCACTACTTTTGGCTTAGGCTACGGCTATACTTGGGAGGAATTCCATAATTGGTCTCCACTATGGCGCGGCCCCTACTATTCGTTAGAGTTTCCGATACCTAGCCTGGATCAAACCTTCCAGCCGACAGATATTATATACGGGTCCGAAGAAGATGAGACGTTGGCAGCCATGAAGAATTTGTTCCTAGAGGATGATGATATGGATTGTTGTGTTCTTTTTGACGAGGAGGAGGAGGAAGTCCCTTCCATACAAGCCGCAAGCAAAGGAGACCGCCTCAACAATTGGTCAATTAGGACCGTCAGGGCCTGGAAAGCTTCAGGGTAGCAAGGCTAAACAAAAGCACCATGCATCTCATTTTTAGCTTACTTTACTAGTAGATTTTCTTTCTGCATTGTCTTTATTTCAAAAAGAGCTCCGATATTTCAAACAATTATAGATTTAATCAAAGCATTTCAGTTTATCATATATAGCTTGCTTATTATTTTCTCTATCATTTACTCTATTTTATACAACATTACTATAACTTATCTTGACGATGAACCAATAACTGTGACTTGCAATAAAATAATGCAACAAAAGGAAATAGACTCAGAAAAAGACGAGATACCCGAAGAGGTCGTCAGAGAAGTTGAGAATTTTGAGAATAGACCTAAGTCCAAACTGGAAGAAACTGAGGTCATTAATTTGGGAGATGCAGAGAATGTCAGAGAAAGTAGCATCAGTGTTCACTTGTCGCCATCAGAAAAGGAAGAATATACGAAATTTTTGAAAGAATATGAGGATATATTTGCCTGGTCGTATGATGATATGACTGGCCTCAGCACATCCATTGTAGCTCACAAACTGCCAACAGATCCAGCCTGTCTGCCGGTAAAGTAGAAGCTCAGGAAGTTCAAACCCTATATGAGTTTGAAAATCAAAGAAGAGGTTACTAAGTAGGTCAAAGCCAAGGTTCTCAGGGTAGTGGAATATCCAACGTAGTTAGCCAACTTCGTGCCAGTACCAAAGAAGGATGGGAAGGTCAGAATCTATGTCGACTACCAGGATCTCAACCGGGCCAATCCCAAGGATGACTTTCCCTTGCCAAACATACACATTCTTATCGACAATTGCGCCAGGCATGAGTTGCAGTCTTTTGTTGATTGTTTTGCTGTGTATCATCAGATATGGATGGATGAGGAGGATGCAGAGAAAACGGCTTTCATCACGCCGTGGGGAATGTATTGCTACAAAATGATGCCATTTGGGTTGAAGAATGCCGACGCCACCTACATGAGAGCCATGACTACTATCTTTCACGACATGATACACAAGGAGATTGAGGTATATGTGGACGATGTCATCATCAAATACAAGAAATCCATTGATCATAGGGAAGATTTGAGAAAATTCTTCAATAGACTGAGAAGGTACAACCTGAAACTTTATCCCGCCAAGTATGCATTCGGGGTTCCTGCTGGAAAACTACTGGGTTTCATCGTGAGTCGTCGAGGAATAGAATTGGACCCATCAAAAGTCAAAGCCATCCAAGAATTGCCACCACCAAAGAATAAGAAGGAGATGATGAGTTTCCTGGGGAGACTCAACTATATCAACCGGTTCATAGCCTAGTCCACAGTTATTTGTGAACCCATCTTTAAAATGCTAAAGAAAGACGCTGCTACTAGATGGACCGACGATTGTCAGAAAGCCTTTGACAGAATCAAGGAATACCTGTCAACGCCACCAGTCTTGGTTCCTCCCAAGCCAGGAAGACCTCTATTACTTTACCTTGCAGTATTGGATGGAGCATTCGGTTGTGTCCTAGGACAACATGATAAAACGGGGAGAAAGGAGCAAGCCATCTATTATCTCAGCAAGAAGTTCACCCCGTACGAGGCCCGATATTCTCTATTAGAGCGCACCTGTTGTGCTCTGACTTGGGTAGCTCAGAAATTAAGGCATTATTTCTGTGCCTACACTACCTATCTCATATCCAGGATGGACCCGCTAAAATATATTTTCCAGAAGCCCATGCCCACTGGCAAGCTCGACAAGTGGCAAATATTGTTGAGTGAATTTGACATTGTTTACGTGACTCAGAAAGCAATCAAGGGTAAAGCCATAGCAGATCACCTCGCCGAGAATCCTATTGGCGGAGAATACGAACCTCTGACAATGTATTTTCCTGATAAAGAAGTGTCCTTTGTAGGAAAGGATATTGCAGAATCCTATGATGGTTGGAGGTTGTTTTTCGACGGAGCCGTAAATTTCAAAGGAGTTAGCATACGAGCAGTCCTGGAATCAGAAACCAGCCAGCATTACCCAATATCCGCCAAGCTCAGGTTCCCTTGCACAAACAACATGGCTGAATATGAAGCTTGCATCCCGGGACTCAAGATGGCCATTGACATGAACATTCAAGAATTACTAGTGATCGGGGACTCAGACCTGCTCATACATCAAGTTCAAGAAGAATGGGCCACCAAAAACTCCAAGATACTCCCCTATTTGTATCACACACAAGAGTTAAGGAAAATATTCACAAAGACGGAATTCCAAAATGTCCCCAGGGTCCAGAATGAGTTCGTTGATGCATTAGCCACTTTATCATCCATGATCTAGCATCTAGATACGAATTACATTGATCCCATCCCAGTAAGGATCTATAATCAGCCAGCTTATTGTGCTCACGTTGAGGAAGAAGCGGACGGAAAGCCATGGTTCCACGACAATCAATCATCACTAATAATGGTTCAAACCTCAACAGCGATCTGATGAAAGCAATGTGTGAGGCATTCAAGATCAAGCACAAGAACTCTACAGCCTACATGCCTCAAATGAATGAAGCTGTAGAGGCAGCCAATAAGAACATCAAGAAGATTCTAAGGAAGATGATCGAAAGTCACAAGCAATGGCATGAGAAGTTATCATTTGCTTTGCTGGGATATTGCACCACGGTCCACACATCAACCGGGGCAACTCCCTACATGCTAGTTTATGGTACAGAGGCGGTCATTCCCACCGAGGTAGAGATTCCCTCCCTAAGGATCATACAAGAAACAGAGTTGGACGACGCAGAATGGGTAAAAGGTCGCTACAAGCAGTTAGCCCTTATAGATGGAAAAAGAATGAATGTAGTTTGCCACGGTCAATTGTATCAGAATTGAATGTCAAGAGCCTTCAACAAGAGATTTAAGCCAAGGAAATTCACACCAGGGCAACTGGTGTTGAAGAAGATATTTCTGCATCAAGATGAAGCCAAGGGGAAATTCTCTCCCAACTGGCAAGGTCCGTACATGGTTCACCGAGTTTTAACTGGAGGAGCCCTTATTCTTGCAGAAATGGACGGAGAAGCCTGGCCGAAGCCAATCAACTCAGATGAAGTGAAACGATACTATGTGTAGCCATCTATGATTTCTTTACAATGTAATTTGAACTATGCCTGACCTGATTTCCATTAAGAGGGAATACGTAGGCAGCCCTATGGTTCGGTCACAATTTAATAAAAATCTCATTTCCCCCTATTATTGGAACTGGGGCAGAATTTTAAGAAGGACTCTTAAAATTCCGAAGCTAGTCTTCAGCCACTCATCGCCAGGGATGTCACCTCAGTAAACTGGGGCAGAATTTTGAGGAGGACCCTCAAAATTCCGAAGTTGATTCTTCAGTCATTCAGCGCAGCCGTCAGAAGTGCCAGCCTAGTAAATTGGGGAAGAATTTTGAGGAGGACCCTCAAAATTTCGGAGCAAGAAAGGTTGCAATGCTTTGAACCACGTCGCAGTCGTTGGTTAATTTAAATAAAACTATTTTCTACTTAAGTTATATTTGTTAAATCATGCATAACTATGACAGCTGCTGTTTAGCAATGCTACCCCAAGATACGCAACGTCGGAGGCCACGGGAAATTGAACTAACCTTTCCCCCCGTTACAAAACTCACAATTTTCCTTTGGATGCAGGCACCCAAGTCACAAAGTTACTAGACATGTTACGCAATCACATTAAACCGTCACACCTATTCGCATTTGCTACCCACGCGCAATATTCCCCAACAGCCGCAACATCACAATCAGCTAAGAATCTTTATTACTATCTGCATTTCCTGCATTGCATAAGGCTACTTTTCTGCCATCCGAGACTAAGTGTTGTCTCCATATGCATTATCGGCATTGCATAAGGCTACCTTCTTGCCTTCCGAGACTAAGCGTCGTCTCCGTCTGCATTATCTGCATTGCATAAGGCTACCTTCCTACCTTCCAAGACTAACCGTTGTCTCCATCTGCATTATCTGCATAGCATAAGGCTATCTTTATGCCTTCCAAGACTAAGCGTTGTCTCCATCCTGCATTATCTGCATAAGGCTACCCTTTCTGCCTTTCGAGGTTAAGCTCTACCTCCACTTGCATAGCTGAAATACCGCCACTTTATCTTTCTTGCATGGATGAAATACCGCCACTTTCTTTTACATCTTGCAAATCGGCTAAAATATCGCCATTTTACTTATCATATCGACTGGAATATCGCCGCACTGCATTTAAATTTTTCTATCGGCTGAAATATTGCCATTTTACTTATCATATCGGCTGGAATATCGCCGCACTGCATTTACTGTCGGCTGAAATATCGCCATTTACGCTTTCGCATCGGCTGAAATATCGCCAAATCTTGCATTTCATGGGCTGAAATATCGCCAAACTATCCAAAGGCATCATCATTCGAAGGCACCATCTTCATAGCCCGAGAACACCATGACATGGCCTGAGGATCCCACTTTATATCTTGCACATCATTATTCAAAGGAATCATGGTTCGGAGGCACCATTATCATAGCCCGAGAACATCATTTCATAGCCTGCGAATCCTTCAATTTTGCACTTCATGGCTCAGGATATCATGGTCTGAGGACGTCATCCTAACCGTCCAAAGATAGCATTCATGGTCCGATGGGAACTTGCATCATGTTTAAGTTTATGCATAATATACACCTGTATTGCTCACTTGTAGGTACACCGGCTAGCAATGACTGTCTCAGCAGGAGCGACTCCGTTCTGGTTCTTGCAACCTATCAACATCAAAATGCCTTTTGTTTCCGAGCGTCGCGTCCGTCCTTTCAAAGCACCGTCGGCATGTTCCGTCAACGGTTCTTGAACTTCATACGACCTGATTCCTGTAAAACCAGGGATATGTAGACAGCTCAGAAACCAGAGCTCGGTCAAATTCTTTTCAAAACGCCGCTTCCGGTCAAAATTGGTCATCATATTTTTGCCCGACAACTCTTTCATCCTTCCCGGGTAAAGAGGGGCAGCTGTTGATACCTAATTTTTTCCTATGCATTTTATACACCCAAATATTCTTAAAATAGTATATTCATGCATATATAAGCATTCCCAAGAGTTTTGGTATTTTTCCTTATTTTTTAAAGTTCTTAGAATAAATTTGTTGTCTATTTTAATAGTTCAAAATTCAATAATTATTTCCAGACTATCATTATTGGCGAATAATTTATTTTATTCTCATATTTACAACAAAATATAATTAAGGTGATTTTTGTACATTTTTAATTAATTGCTCGTTATTTTTAAAAGCTAATTGCATATAAATGCAATTATAGCCTATTCTACGATTAATATTGTTTTATAGTTGTAAAATTAGTTCTAATATTTTTTAATTAATATATATGTATTATTAATTGTTTTAGCATCTTCAATTTTCTTTTAAAATCATTTTTACTATTTTAATAAAATAATAGGGGAAAACTGGATATTTCAATTTTGGCCACATTTCATTTCAATTATAGCCTCAATTTAATTTTAATCTTAAACCCAATGGGCCCCAATCCTAATGCCCAATTGGGCCAGCCCAATCCTAATCTAACTCAATCCCTGACCCATTAAACTAAACCCGCTTGAGATCCCCTTTAATCCAAGCCATTGATCCTTTTGATCAACGGCCACAAATAATCCTTTCCTTTTTATTTCCAAACGACCTAACCCTAACCATCATTTCTCTCAGACAGCCGCCCCAAAACTCTCTCCTTCTCTCAAACGCTCCCTAGCACTCGAAACCCTAATCGCCTCCCTCGTCTTCTCCGATCAATCTCACCGGAGTCCATGGCTTTTCAGGCCATAGACGGCCTGTGCTCACCTTCCTTCCCCTCCAAGCCTTGGTTGTTCGAGATTTCAAGGTCTGGCCTTGATGGTGTTCGAGCAGATCCTCCATAGATGTGTTGTTCTATGGCCTCTCCGACCGTGTTCCGACGTGTTCGAGCTTTAAGAGCCTAGCTATGGCTCAGATTTGTTCGAGACCAGACCCTTTCCAAGCCTTCTCATTTCTAGGGTTTCAGAGAAACCTAAAGCTATTCGAGAATTTTTTGTTTGTTTTCTCTTAGATCTATGCTATATTTGTGCTATATTTGATATTTCAAAGGTTCCCCAATTTTTTTTTCTTTTAAAATCATTTGATTTTCAAACTAGGGTTTCTGGAAAAAACTTTCTGATTCTTTCTTCACTTTTCTTTATGTGTATTTCATCTGTGTTTATCTCGTATGTTTCTTCTCTGCTACGCACGTATTTGATCTTTAGCTTTTTCTTTCTGTTAAGCATGATCCTTCTATGCTTTGCATTTGTCCTGTGCCTTTAGCCTAAGCTCGCATGATTATCTCTGCTATGTGATTTTTATTGTATTTATCTCCTACTGGGTTCTTTATCTTTGCTTGCTTTATCAAATTTTTTACCAAGTTCTTCCTAAGCATGCTCCATCTACTATTTTCCTAAACCTGTATCGATTTTTCGCTTCTAAACTTGTTTGAGTAACAAGCTTTGCCTGAATGTGTTCCCTACGTTTCAAACTTGCTATTGTTTTAAGAAAGAGACTACTGAGTCTATTCTATTCATTGTTTTCTCATCTATGTATCTAATTCGAGTNGGATGTTTCCCTTTGGTTACTCTGATTTCTTGCTAGTTTTACAACAACTCTCTCTTGTCTCTGCATGCGTTTTATATGACCTATTTCAAAAGGCCTTTGGCCAGCCTGTGATTGATTCCGAGTCCCTTTTTAAAGGGGTCTGATTGAGTGTTGATTATTTTTCTTTAAACTAAGTTCCTCTTCACCTTTCTCAGTTAGATTCATTCGTACCGAGACTCAAACTTTGATTTTTACTGGCTTTCATTGATTGCCTTTCCTTATTTTATGTCCAAACCGCGTGCTACTAAGCTATTTCCTTAAATAATGCTCTATGTATTTGCCCCTGTTATATTGCCTTGGAAAAGATTTTAAATCAAAACCCTTTCCTTATTTATCATGCCCGATTGAAATCAATCCCTTAACCAAAGGGAAACATCCTGTGATAGATTTTCAAATTATTTTCTTACCTTCTTCTTACTTGTTTTTTGCACTATAAAAGGGGCTACCCTTTTACACTTCCGACACAGCTTTTCTGCATAAACAGGCTTTCACACATTGGAATACTGAGTTTTCTCTCGATTAAACTGCTTCTCGTTTATAGTATTGAGCACTTTGCTTTCTACTCTCTTTTTCTCCTTTTTACCTTCTGCAATATTCTTGAGTTCTCGTGAAATTTCAAGTGTTCCGCTGCAAACTTAAGTCTGCTCCTGCTGATTTCTTGCTACTTGCTTACTCTGCTGTTATTTTTTTACTTCGCAACTGGTATGTTCTTAGTTAACTAATGCCCCCTTCACTACGTGTTTACTGCTTAGTCTGTTATGCTTTCCTTCACCATGTGTTTATTTCTTAGTTTGTTATGCTTTCCTTCCTCATGTTCCTGCCATTAATGTGCTTACATGAATTCCCACTTCCCTTTTTCCCCTTTATGTGTTGTGCCTGACTTGGGTCTGGTGGTGTCCTAATCATCATTCAGACTCAAGTCTGACCTTCAAGGGTCTGCTCCTAACTTGGTTGACCAAATACATGGTCAGGGGCGTGCCAGTCTGCACCTATGGCTGGGTATGACCACCATTTGTTATGGTTCCCCAATAACTTTGCACTTACTCCTAGTTCTAAGTTCTGCCCCTCTCTTGCAAGCCATGCTTTGGGACCCTGGAGTTCCCTCTGAACTTGGATGCTTGAGGGCTTGCTATTCCGCACTGCACTATTTTACTTCTAAATGGGTATCTTGGGTGTAAGCAATGCCGGGAATTCCTAAAATTCCTTGGATCTTTGGAAACACCCACTATAAAGAGAAGGCTTTGAAAATCTGGATCCCGGAGTTGGTTAAACACATGTTATTGTACATCAAGATTGAATTAGCCTGCTTGGATCCAGCTGTTAGCTTTTGATGTATCTTTAATTTCCAGTTTGATTTATTGAGTTTGTAATAATCTTTGTATGAAACTTGGGGAATATAGTAAAAGGGTGTGGGAGGGGTTTTTACTTTGTTGCATCAATAAAGGGTAGATATCATGGCTTTAGGACTTTAATTTTCTTACTAGAAATCATGCCTATAGGATTGTCCAATATTTCTGATTCAAAGTCACCATAGATACCATGCCTATATGGTTTAACGTTTAATTATGCTGCAAGTCAACTAGAAATTCTGCATACAGGGCTTAGTGTTTAGTCATATTGCAAGTCACTAGAGATCCTGCCTATAGGACCTTAACGTTCATGTAATCAGTGCATATAGAAATCCTGCCTATAGAGAATGCATATGTGTTAGGCAAACTGTAGGGTAATCGAATAATCATCTTTTACAAGTTCAATAACAGGCATTAAAAAATCGAAAATAGATATCATGCCTATAGGACTTTGCATCAAACTCGACTGATTCGTTTTAAGCAATGAGAGTTTGTTAATTGGTATTTAAACGTCTTAATTCAGTAACATTTTCAAAAACCCCAATCTTTTAATAAAACCCTTTGAACCAGTATACTTTTAAGTTCTTCAAATTTGCATCTCTTTCTGAAACGGTTTTTTTCTAAACATTCTGCCTAAATGTTTTACTCAGTCCCTGAAACTGTCTTTTTAAAACCGTTCTGCATCTTACTTTTCCATAGATATTTCTGTCTCTGAAACTCTCTCACAACCATTTCTGTGTTTTATTCTCGAACAATCTGATGATTCTTTTACTCATTTCTCAATTTACTGCAGTCCATACTCTCTTTTCAAAATTCTTTTGCATTAGACTACTTTTCTAAAACCAGTATTTTTAAAATCACTCGCTTAAAATACGTTAATACCTAACAACTGTATCCAAGTTGCCTAATGCGGGCTTCCTGTCTAAACATATGTATTGAACTAATCCGCCCGCTGCTTAATTTTTAATTTTTAAAGACCAAACCAGTATGTGTAAAGGCATGCCAAACTATATGTTATCTGATTTATGGGGTTTATGTGAGCCTTGCCTGTTTGTTTGTTCATTCCTTATACTTGTTACTTGCTTTTTGAATGTCGATTAGAATTTTTGTCCTTTAAACTCCATAAAGGCCCCATCCCTTTCTTCCCCTTTTAGTATTAGAAGTCCTAAAACCCCGGGACTGATAGTTTGGGATGGGTAATAGCATGCAATAGGCATATGATACTATTCCATGCTCCAATACCTTAACGGGGTGGGAAGGGTAGACATGGAGATGATGATTACACAATAACCCTATGCGTACAATCAGGTGTCGGTTTTGTGAGAATGATCCATGTAATGTATAAACCTAGGACCCCCCCTTTCCCCTTTATTAGTTTAATAATTTTTTTAGAATTTTTAAAAGTTGTCCAGTCTTCAACTTCCGATTCCTTGTACTTCTTTTAAGTTACTTGTACCAATTATTTAACCCCTTTCCTTTACTTGCGTATCTCTTCTTTAATCACAAAGACTATTTCCTTCGAAATTTCAGCACTTCTAAATCCTTTTCACATTCTTATTTGTAACTGTTTCCCATGTTTGCAATGCTTGTTTGTTTATTTGTTTGCTTGCATTTAAAGTCATAATAGTAGAATGGCCGGGAACCACACTAGTGGATCTTGAGGGGTGCCTAACACCTTTCCCTCGAGATAATTTCAAGCCCTTACCCGAACTCTGGTTTTTTTATCTTTATTTCTTTTAAAGTGTCCTAATGCACTATAATCATTAAGTGGAGACTCTCCAAACTCTCAAAACCCAATTCCCAAAGTGGGAACAGAGTTGTCCTCCTAAATGTCGTGAACCCGATTTTGCTCTTTAGGAAAAAGGGGGCATCGACACCCATGTCTATCATTTTTTATTGAGGTATGCAATTCACCTTGCACTTCTGGAAAGTAGTACACCGTGATTTGGGTGTGCAGGTTGAGTTGGGCACAACATTTCATCCTCAGATGGATGGACGATCCAAGCTCACAATTCAGATATTAGAAGATATAGTCCGTGATTATGTTACAGACTTCGGACACTCTTGGATCTGTTCTTGCCGCTTGGAGAGTCTTCCTACGACAACAACTACTAGTCGAGCATTCAGATATCTCCCTATGAGGCATTATAAGGTAGGTGGTACCGGTCACCAGTTGGATGGTTCGAACCAGGGGAGGCTCGGCTGTTGGGTGCAGATTTAGTACATGATGCCTTGGATAAGGTCAAGATTATTCAGGATCGACTTCGTAGAGCTTAGTCCAAGTAAAAGAGTTGTATCGGACGTAGAATTTGTGATGTTGAATTCATGGTTGGGGAATGAGTGTTGCTCTGGGTTTCACCCATGAAGGGTGTGATAAGGTTCGGAAAGAAGGGCAATTTGAGCCTTAGGTATATCAAACCTTTTGAGATTCTTGAGAGAGTGAGAGAGGTGGCTTACAGGCTAGTGTTTCCACCTGGTTTATTAGCAGTTCATCTGATTTTCCATATGTTCATGCTCCAGAAGTATCACAACGATCCATCCCACGTGTTAAATTTAGCTATGTTCAGTTGGACAAGGATTTGACTTATAAGGAGGAGCGGTGGCTATTCTAGCCCGGCAGGTTCGTCAATTGAGGTAGAAGAGTTATCCTTCATTTCGAGGAGAGGTCTGCCCATTGAGGCAGCTACTTGAGAGTCCGAGTCGGATACGAGGAGTAGATATCACACCTTTTTACCAGCTCAGGTACTTTTCTATGTTCATACAAGGATGAACGATTATTCTTGAGGTGGAGAATGTGATGACCGAATAGGTCATATTATGCTTTAGAACCTAATTCTGCTTTGAAGCCTTAAATAACTTATTTTATTCCTTCTCAATTTACATGCACATCGATGTGTTTTTCCGAAAAGATTTAATGTTAAAAACTGAGAGAAATATGAAAATTTTGCCTTAAAACCCAATTGAGTTGACTTGTATCAACGTTTTGAGAAAACTGACAAGGATTCATATTTGACGGTATCGATGGGTCCGTATTGTGATTTGGGATTTGGTCCTGTACCCGAAATTAAATTCAAAAGTCCTTAGCCTGAGTTATCAGACTTTGTTTCAAATTTGAAATTTAAAAGCTTAATGACTTTGAAATGTTTGACCAATGTTTGAATTTATTGATATCGGGTCCGTATTTTTGTTCTGGAACTGGTATAGGTTCAATTCTATATTTATGACTTGTCTGCCAAATTTGGTAAGGAATGGAGTTGGCTTGAAGTGATTCATACGTCCAGTTGTGAAATTAGAAGTTCATGAGATCTCTTGAAAATTTCCTTTTATTTGATGCTAAATTCGTAGTTCTAAGTGTTATTTTGGTGATTTGATCATGTAAGCAAGTTCGTATGAAATTTTTAGACTTGTGTGAATAGTTGGTTTAGAGCCCCGAGGGGTCGAGTGAGTTTCAAATAGGCTACTGGGTGAATTTGGACTTAGAAATGTTGTTGGTGTTCTTCAGTTTCTGATGCAGGTATCAGGACTCGCAATTGTGAGGTCTGGTCTCACATTTTCGATATGGCAACATACCTTTCAGGTTCGCATCTGCGATCATATTCTTCGCATTTGCAAAGAGACTCAGTTGTGCAATTACGACCAAGTCTACGCTTTTGCGATGGGGACTAGGGGCGGGGGGAGAGACTTACTTCATATTTGTGATCAATGGCTCGCATTTGCGATCAGGCCCAGTTCGCATTTGCAAACAATTTATCATATTAGCAATGGAAGCAGAGATGGGAAGGACTGCGCATTTGCGATGGTTTCTTCACATTTGCAAGGTTCGCATTTGCGAACCCCATGCCGCAACCCTAGAGGCAATTTTTCAAAGAACTTTTCTTCCTGAAATCATTGGTACGTGATTCTAAACTAGTTTCTTTCAATCTTTCACTACATTTTCTAAGACTTCAACTAATAATCTTGTGTTTTCATGGTAAAAATTGGAGGTTTGGGTAGAATTAGGGATTTTTGTAAAATGGGAATTTAGACCTCAAATTAAGGTCGGATTCCAAAATAAATTGCATAAATAGGCTCAGGGGTGAATGCATAATTGGGTTTTGGTCCAAAATTTGGGTTAGGACCAAGCGGACCCGGGAGTAGACTTTTATTGACTTTTTCAATTATGAACCAAATTGAGTTCTTGTAATCGTGGTAGTTCCTAAGGCTTAATTTGAATCGTTTGGTTGGTAATTTTCTGCATTTTATTTGTTTGGAGGCTTGTTTGAAAAGCAAAGCCATGGTTGAGCTTTGAATTGATCCTTTGGAGCAAGGTAAGTCTTAGTTAACCTTGACTTGAAGGATTAGGACTTGTTTGTCTTTTTGCTGCATGTTTAGATGTTGGGAACATCGTATATGTGAGATGAAGAGTACTTATGGGGTTAAATCATGCGGGTGGGACTTTTTCCTTGTAATTATGGCTTACTTTGATCATGTTATCCATGCCTAGACTAGTTACTTATTATATTACTCATTCTTCCTGTGTTTTTCGGATTTTGTGATATTGGAGCATTGACCCTAAATTTGAGATTTGTATTTTGGAACCATTGTTGTAGTAAGACTTTTTTTAGTTGATCCTTTCTCCTTGTTATTACTTATTTGTTATTATGTGGTAAGGGAGGGTTTGAATCCACAAAGGGTGATGCCGTGCCATTTGTGAGAGTTAATGCACGAAGGGTGATGCCTTGTCGATTGTGAGTGTTGATCCATGAAGGGTGATGTCGTGCCATGTTATGTGAGTTAATTCACAAAGGGAGATGCCATGCTAACTCTATTGAATTAGAGCATGAGTGAGAGTAAAAGAATGAAGGGTGATGCCATACAAAATCATTGTTTCATTATGAGGTTGAGACTAAAAGCACGAAGGGTGATGCCATGCAATTTTCTTCATTGTGCTTAATTATTTTTTAACGATTAAAGGCATGTTGACTATTTTGGTTATCAATTCCGGTATATCTCTCATATCTTGTATCCTCTTAGCATGTTCTCCTCCCAATAGTACATGTTTCGCTTTTATTTATTATTATCTCGTACATATAATGTTATCCGCACAAGTTTGATACGTGGGCATCTTGTCATAGCCTTGTCACTACTTCGTTGGTGTTAGGATCGAAACTTATGGAGTACATGGGGTCGGTTGTACTTATACTATGCTCTACACTTATTGTGCAGATTTTGGTACCGGCTCTAGATCTTCGTGAGGCGTAGCAGTTTTGACATTCTTATTGGAGTCTCGAGGTAGATTTGCTGGCATCCGCAGACCTTGAAGTCCCCTTCTATTTTCCTTATTTTAGTGTTTCTTTCGTTCAAAAAAGTTGTATTTCTTTCAGACTTTGTTTGTAGAAAGTTTTAGAAGCTCGTGAGTTGTTACTCCACATCTAGATTGTAGAAAATTTTAGAAGCTCGTGAGTTGTGACTCCAAATCCGAATTGTATATTATATTATGGGGTTTTATATTATTCCACACTCAGTTCATTTATTATTGGCTTAATTAACTCTATTATTGAAATTGAATAAGAATTGGCTTAAAGATTCTCTTACATTGGTTTGCCTAGCAAGTGAAATATTAGGTGCCACTATGGCCCCGAAGGTAGGAATTTTAGGTTGTGACGATAAATAATAGCAGAGACTGAGATATGATATGAAAATAAATATTACTAAATACAATACTGCAATTTAAGCAAATAACTCAACAACAAAAGAATGACCTCTGTGGGTCCCAACAATACTAGCATATAGCTTGGACATGATCTCTAACATGAATCACAACAAAATTTCTCTAACTCATGGAGTAAACATGAATAATAGCAAGATTAGATGACTACACGGTTCCAAAAAATCAACCAAGTCACAATTACTACGGTGCACGCTCACACGCCCGTCACCTAGCATGTGCGTCACCTCAACACCAACCACATAACATATATTTCAAGGATACATACCCTCAGAACCAAGTTGAGACGTGTTACTTACCTCAAACTGCACAAATCCCTTCACCAACATGCCCTCGCCTCTCGAGTCAGACTCTGAAGAGCAGCTAGCCACAAACAATTTAATGTAATCAACACCAAGCTATAGTAATCAATTCCATATGATAAATCTAGGTTCTTTAACAAAAGTCAAAAAGTCAACCCCCGGCTCATATCTCGGTATCTGACAAAATTAACAAAATCCAAACACCCATTCAACAACGAGTCCAACCATACCAAAATTAATCAATTCCGACATCAAACCAACACTCAAATCCCCATATCTTACTCTCCAATCCCTAGTCTAAAATCCCCCAAATTGCACCTTACAATCACATATTCTAGATGAAAATTTCAATGGGTATTCAATATTATTTGATAAAAATGACCAAAGGTGGCTTACCTCGTGAAATCTCATGAAACCCCTCTCAAAATTGCGTCAACCGAGCTTGCAATGTCCAAAAATGAGAAAATAACTAAGACCCTTGGCCTTATGAATCTGACAGTCATCTCGCACATGCTAACTTAACCGCTCCTCAGCTCTGCAGGTGCGGCCAGAACTCTGCTTCTACAGTTTCCCCTGAAGCCCCCTGCTTTTGCTTCTACAAACCAGGCTCCACTTCCGCAGAGACTCCTTCCCCTCGCCACTTTCACACCTGCGCGGCACTCACCGTACACATGATCCTGAATATGCGGACAAAATTCTCACCTGCACATTCCCTTAGCTTAACATAGCTCCACATCTGTGGTGCCAACCTGGTTTTTGCAGTCATGTACCTGCAACCAATCCTCCGCAGGTGGGATGGCACCAGACATCAGCAACATAAGAAATTTTTCTAAGTAAAATTTCCATCTGAATCATCCTCGAGGCCCTCTAGACCTCGTCCAAACATGCCAACCCATGCTAAAACATCGCACGAACTTAGTTGAGGCCCCAAATAACATCAAACAACATCAAAAAATATAAATCACTCCCCAATTCAAGCCTAATGAAACTAATGAATTTTCAACTTCTACAATCGATGCTGAAACCTGTCAAACCAACCTACATTGACCCCAAACAAGTCATAAGTGGCACAACAGACCTATTCCAACTTTTGGAACCAAAGTCTAAGCCTTGTAACCATAAAGTCAACTCTCAATCAAACTTTTCAAGTCTCTAAACTTCAAATTTTTTCCAGCTTTCACCAATTCAAGCCAAAATCATCTATAGTCCTCCAAAACAATATCCGGCCACACTACTAAGTCCAAAATCACCATATGGAGCAATCAAAACCATAAAAATTCTATTCCGGAGTGAATTACACATAAGTCAACATCTAGTGAAGTTTATCAACTTAGGCTTCTAACTTTGGGACTAAGTGTCCCAAATTATTCTAAAACATTCCCGGAGCAACACCAACCACCCTGGCAAGTCACATAATAATAAATGAGCATAGAATAAGCAATAAATGGGGGGGGGGACAT
>MU752373.1:149229-181247 GCA_026770625.1 Nicotiana glauca | reverse complement strand
AGTAAACCCGACTGAGCAAGCCTGACAGGTTTCATACATACTACCCAATCTTTGAATAAAAAGGAAATATACATCATTAATCAAATTTATAAACAATTCTTTACCGAATCATTTCACTTCCATTAGCAACCTCGTTCATAATTATCAAAATATTACAAGTTTTCATAGATCTTTATAAAACATTAATATTTCCACTTTAATTCCCAATACCAAACTCTACCCACAACATGTCTACGGAGCCTCTAAATATAACTGAAGAATAATATAGAAATGCCGGCAACAAGGCTTCGGATATACCTTTAAATAAAAGGTACATGATAAATAATCGTACTGGACCCCGAAATAAAGTAGGGTTCACCAAATCAGCTGAAAGAAAGATGCGTCACTGGCTGCGACCAACACTGCCTGCCATGGGACCACCTACAATCATAACATGAAGGTAGCGCCTCCGACAAAAGGGACGTTAGTGCCATTGAATAGCACTAGTATGTATAACTAAACACCATCTAATTAAAAAGAACTATCAAACAAGAATAAAGAAATCATAAAGGTATTTTAAAAGCTTTAACAATCACCACATCATCAAATCAAAGAATAATATGACTCTCACATAATTCCCATAGCTTTTAATTGGGCACAAAGAATTTTACAAATTTCACATTATGTTTCCAAAATCTTTAGTTTGGTGCATTCCATACTATTCATCATTTTTTTCCAATACCACCGCTAACATGAGCGGAGACCGATCTCGACCCGATCGGCTAGGTCACCTCACTCGAGGCATACATTCCAATCACAATCACATCTTTCTTTTTCATTTCCAAAATTCATTCATAATACCACCGCTTTCTTGAGCGGAGTCCGATCACGGCCCGATCGGCTAAGCCGTCTCCCGAAGACATTACCATTATTTCATTTACACTTTCCAGTTTCAATCAACAATACATTTCCACCATGTGTGTATATATCATGGAGTCCGATTACGGCCCGATCGGCTAAGCCGTCTCCCCGAGACGTTAACATTATTTCCATATCACTTTCCACTTTCAATTTTTAATACATTACCACCATGGATGTATAACATGGCGTCCGATCACGGTCCGATCGGCTAAGCCGCCTTACAAGACGTTACCTCAATCATAATTTCATTTCATATTTATTTTACATATATCAATTCACAGGCACTTGGGGCCACAATTATCACATCATACTTGGCACTAGTCCACATTTCATAACTCAATCTCTTCTTTCCCACATTTCACATCAATATCAATTACAACAATAAGTCATTTAATTTGAGATATCAAGTACACATGAGAGGAACCATGAATCCTCGGCATATATAATATCTTAGAAATCATACACCTCAAGTTTATTGACAATGGAACTTTAAACACAATGGATTCTTCCAAATCAATAGAGGGGACACACCAACCCGTAATAAAAACACATCAAAGGCATAAGCAAGCAATTACACCAATTATTCTTGAATCGTTCTTTTTCCAATCATGACAATATACAATTTCTACATCGAAGTATGTAACAACCCATATCACATTGGATGTACTCATGAGGCAAAATATTATCTCCAACGGCCACTTATGGCATAAATTGTGTACAAAGCCTTTAAGGCATTTTACTATTGAGGTCACTTATGAAAAGCAAAGTCGATACTCATTTCATGATTTCTTTCATATTTTCTCATGTCATATGCATCACCAAGTACAATTATAATTCCAATTCTCGGTACCTTGGCCACACTCTATTTTCCAAATTCATTTAATTTATCTCAAACATCTTTATACATCACCAACAACTAGACATAATTAATCAAATACATTGAGCACATAAAAACAATTAGGAGGATCAACCATAACGAGGTTTCTCACACAATTTGGCATAACAACCTAAGTTTAAACTTGAGTTGAAGTCTAAGCATTTCAACACATGGTTCATATTCTTCTCACATCCTTAAATTCCCAAGGATACCATATTGAACACATTGAGACACACCTTTCACTTATATATTTTGCAACACGAATTCATATGAAGTAATAATCAATACATCAATCAAATGTCGGTATTAACAACATTTGCATGAACACCGAAGGAGCTCAATTTCTTAGAAGATGGGGTTTTAGCCAAACATACCTCGAAGAGTTTTTCCTTAAGTTACTACAACGTTCCGAAAATTCTAGCAACTTCAATCTATTTTGGGATATAATAAAATTGAGCAAAAATTAGAAAGATATTCATGGTTTCAGCTCATTTGAGCATTCTATCAAACACTAGATGAGCATCTTGATTTCAAATTCCCTTTTCAAGATTTCCTTCATTACCTAACCCAATCTTTACTTATTTAAGTTAAACAATCTTCCCATAAACCTAAGTTGTACATACATGTATACACGATACTAATACACCCAAGAATCATACCTCAATAACCCATCTTATACTCCAAACTCGAAATTTAAAACCTAGGGTATAGAATCTTACCTCTTAGAAGAAGAACTTGTGATTGGGTTCTTTGATTCTTGAAGATTGATGCAAGATTTGGATGTTTAAATGTTGGGTTCCTCCTTCTCTCTCTAAAATGCTCTCACATCTCTCTAAAATTAGTAGGAAATGACCCCAAATGAAGCCCCAAAGGCTATACATCAAAATGGGGTTGGGTTATGAAAATTAAAAAATTAACCCTCCGATATCAATTATGCGACTGCAGAATCCACCGCAGAATGGGTATGCGGGCCGCAGATTCGTCGCAGAACTCGTTGCCCAGAACTGGGCTGTTCTGCCTCATTCTACGACCATTCTGCGATCGCAGAAATGGATCTGCGGTCCGCAGAGTTCAATCTGCGATCGCAGATTTCACACAGACTCGCATTTTTCCAGCTTTTGGTAATTTGGTCATAACTTTGTGTAGGAATGTCCAAATGATGAATGGTTTGAAGCGTTGGAAACTAGACTCGAAGACCTTTAATTTGATAGGTTTTCCATCACCTGAAACTTTATAGATATTTAGATATGATCGTTCAAAAGTAATGACTAGTGCAAGATCATTGGGAATTTTAGCCTATTATGGATTTGTTTCCAATTTTTCTTAGACTTTGGCCTTTCCTTGAACCCCAAATTACTTAACATAAGACTTATACAAATATTTACCAAATACAATGGATGTACACCACGAAATCCTAAATTACTTAGCAAAATTTTCCGAGGCCTTACAGGCCAGTGCAGCCTACGGAAAAAATCCATCACCAAATAATAACAATTATATCAACCTTACAACCACTCGGTATTGTATAT
The DNA here is from genome assembly GCA_026770625.1 of Nicotiana glauca. Lineage (NCBI taxonomy): Eukaryota > Viridiplantae > Streptophyta > Magnoliopsida > Solanales > Solanaceae > Nicotiana > Nicotiana glauca. The sequence continues at coordinate 177,941 of MU752373.1, read as the reverse complement.
GGCTCACAAGGCCTAGGGAAGATCCATGCTAGAATGTATACATATCATAGACCATTGGTCTCCAGTACCGAGGAACAAGCCAATCCAGCAATGGCAGATCCATCCCTGAATATATCAACTGCGCTCACTGAAGGTGTGTTACAAACTCCGGAGGGGCCCCTACATCCCAAGCGCTATAACAAGCCAACGAAGGCATATATCAATAAATCTCTATGACGTTTAACCTAATTGCATCTCTGTCACTCATAATCAGGGTCTCGACTTCACTCAGTCATCACTCTACAATCTCACTGACGGCCTCACAATGCATGAAACTAGCCCAAAATAATGATATGATATGCAAAATAAATATCAACCGAGACGGAGATGTCATATGAAATGTATGAATATGACTGATACAGAATATCAATGAAATAAGTGAGATGACAACAAGAAATGACCACTCGGGTCTTAACAGTATCGGCGTGAAGCCCTAGCATGATAACTAGCATGATTTACAGTTCATTCGCTTCATCAATGGAGGAACACAGATATCAACAAGATACAATTTCTTATCGGTGCCATGGAATGAACTAGGTAACAATTCTCTCGGTGCACGGCCTCACGCCCGTCACTTGGCATGTGTGTTACCTCAATGCCGTCATATATCACATAGTTCGAGGTTTCAAGCCCTCGAAACCATGTTTGGAAGCGTTACTTACCTCAACCAAGCAAAAATCCCACCTCCGTGATGCATTTGCCTCTCAAATTGGCCTTCTATGCTCCGAATCTAGCCACAAACAATTCAATACAATCAACACGAGCTAAAGGAACCAATCCCATAAGAAAATGCCAAGCTTAAGGCCAAAAGTAAAAAAGTCCACTCAAAAGAGAGCCCCGAGGATATGTCTCAAAATCCAACCAAAGTCTCAAAATACGACAACCCACTCGATTACGAGACTAACCATACTAGTTTCACTCGATTCGGACTTCGAATCAACTTTCAAATCCCAAAAATTCGTTTTATGAAGTTTCACCAATTTTTCCCAAAATTTTCATCCCAAATATCTACTCAAATGATGAATCCAATGTTATAATCATGTATTTTAGCAAAAATAGATTTAGAATAACTTACCCCGATGGTTTCCTTGAAAATCCCTCGAAAAATCGCCAAGGCCCAAGTTCTCTAGGTCAAAATATGAAATAAAATCCCAAATCTCATATTTATAGTACACCTTTCGGATTTCCATTTCCGCTAACAGCCAAAAGTCACCTCCCCAGTGGAATTCCACCGCTGATCGCAGAAAATCACCGCCCCAGCGGACTTGCACCGCTGACCGCACTTTTGGCGGCTGCACATATACGCCTTAGTAATTTGTCCATAACGTTCCATACAGATTTCCAAATGATGATTTCTTTACCTTTATCAAAACTAGACACGAAGGGCTACGACTTTTTATTTTGAATCATCTCAAAATTTCTTGTAGATCAAAAGATAAATGCTTCCAAAATTAGACAAATGAACCTGTGGATTCTTCCTGGTAGTGCATCAGTGCCCTAAATTCTGCCCTTAGCGGAATTATTCCGCCCTTAGCGGAAATTCCTTTGCCCTCGGCGAAAATTAAGCACCAAAACCATGCTTAAGTCCCGGTAATGCCTGAACTCACTCAAAAGTCACTCGAAAAAATCCCGAGGCCCTCGGGACCTCAACAAAATATACCAACACATCCCATAACAACAATAAAACTTAGTCGAGCCTTCGAATCATTCAAAACAACACCAATACACAAAATTCACCTCGGATTCAAGACTAAGAACTTAAAAACTTTCAAATTCCACAAACAATGCCGAAACCTATCAAATCACCTCAGAATGACTTGAAATTTTGCAAAAATGTCACAAATGACACTACGGACCTACTCCAATTTCAAAAATTCCATTTTGACCCCGATATCAAGATTTCCACTGCTGAATAGAAACTCCAAATTTCAAATTTCGCCAATTCAAGCCTAATTCTACCACAGACCTCCAAATTACATCCCGAAAATGCTCCTAAGTCCAAAATCACCTAACAGAGCTAACAGATTCATCAAAATTCAAATCCGAATTCGAATGCTAAAAAGTAAAAACTTTGTCGAACCTTTCTAATTTAAAGCTTCATGTTGAGAATCTTTCTTCCATATATGTTCTGATTAATCTAAAAACAAAAACCGACGATTTATATAAGTCATAATTACATCATACGAGGCTAGTCAAGCCTGAGAACTTGTGAGCGAAGTGCAAGTGCTCAAAACAACCAGTCAGGTCATTAAATCCTCCCCCACTTAAACATACTTTCATCCTCAAACGTGTCTAGAGTTGTTCCAAAAGTCAACAAATTGCCAATGTATCCTCATTATGCACATACCCGGGGTTAACCTATGTCACCCTATCCCATATTGGTCCGGTAGCCCAATATAACTAAATTTCGCAATCCATTCTAGCCATAAACCTTAGAACCAAATTTCCACTTCTGAAATCATTTATAAGATCATAATCTCATATCTACACAATGAATAAGTCCGAACAAGCTGTATCAAACCATATTCGTAACCCAAGATGTAATCACATGATATACCACATAACTCAAACACTCATAGCGATAACTTCTAATCACATCAACTGTTCAAATAACCCAATACCGGTCATAAACCCCTTATCCAATAAAGCCTCATTTCAACTCTTCCATATACTGCCAATGATAAAGGAAACACGCAGAAATTATAACTATCCCTCAGATCAACCAGTCATGGAGCTCCCTCTCCTTCAGTTAGGACTATAGTAGATTGCTAAGCCGAAATTCGATATTATCCTTCCAACCTGTTGAAATCGAATCCGATAGTATTCATTCTAGGTCCAATGAACTCAACGCATCTAACACGACTACTCTGGTGACATGACATATCAATAAAATCTAAATCCACAACCCGTACAATCCACGCACCAATAAGCAACAATCCAAATGTACTCAAATCATGGAAAATAACTCAAATGAGAGAGCTGTACCACCAGCTCACCTATACCACCACAATATGATGCTAAGAACCTATCACACACCGTAGATCCAGAACACAGAAATTTAACCTGAAGGATCATACCTCCACATTACTTCGCTACAATGCACGATCCTATCCAATCACGATCAGTATATGCTCTTCGAGCCGCCCTGCTCAATATCCATAACCACGTGCGATTTGATGTATAGCACCAAAAGTGAACCACCATAACCACGAAGAAGTAAATGACACAATGCCATACTATCCCGAAAGAACATTCCAATGCACAATCAATGATGCAATACCCAAATACCCATCTCACTCAAATTCTACAATGAAGCCCAAATAGAACCATATCATTTGTGCATTTCATCGATGAATCAAAATCCCGCGTAGAATATAAGAGTAACTCACAAATAAATCTCAAAAAATGAATAAGCTCAACAACAACTGAGTGGCAACTCTTTTAACAATAGCTGTTCAGATTCAACATATCTGACTCGATGCATAACACACATCCATATTAGCCTACCAATGAACTCCAAATCAACTCTGGTCACCCACAATAGATAAGTAACTCCCCAATATTTCATAATGACTAAATCATAGCACAAATTGTAATCTGACTAGCTTGCCAATATCTTCACAGTCTACATCCATAAAATAGCTTGTTTATGAGAACTCCCAATCTCCAAATTGATAAAGCACACAAATCACCTTATCCGATCCAACCTCTACCTCCTGGATAACTAATCCATCTCTAATACTTGATCATTCCACAAGGAGTACTTCTAAAAATATTTCTGTGCCACCAAGGAAACTTTGAATATCAGCAGTCGATTAGACAAGATAGTGCCGCAATACCAATGAAGCATCCATAACTCAAACACATCGCCCTTTCTGAAATGTATACCCTCATCAAGCCACACCAATCAGTGATCTCATTTATCTAGTCATCTGAAACTGTCCATGCGGCCTAAGAATTTATGATCTTCCTTTCAAAATTGAACCATGATCTTACACATGCAAATCTCAAACCCACACAACATAACATATATACCATACCTTCCTATGATAAATATGAGAATTTCATAATCCACTCCGAGCTACAAGAAACTATGTACTCAATTAGCCAAGAACTTTCCATTTGATCCTATAAAGGGAAAAATCACTGCACCTCACATGCTCCTCACTCTAGTAGAAAATGTACACCTCCAACCATTGTAGAAATCATTAAGAACTCTCTGCATCCCATTTGTGCAAAACCAACCATCAGGAGTAACTCCTTCTCACTCAACCAAGCTACGCAAGACATCAAAACCTAAGAGCATCGTCATGAAACACATATAGAACCCACCGCATCATAAGCACCCAAGAACCGATCATATCCATTACCATGCCTATCCAACACTACCAAGCTGTCGTAATTTTTTGAGTTCCTTCTGAATTACCTTCAAAGTTATATGTTTACTTGCTAGTACACCACTATCCTTAACTAAAACTTGCCCCATAAACTTTAGCATAAAGCAACACCGTCCTAAGGCTCATAAAACATTGTATTCTTTTGAAGCACCCCCAAAAGTACCACAACCAAGATAGCTACTCTAAAGAGACCTTCTACAAATCTAAAGCCATTACCTTCGCTTACCTGATACTGGTATATAGAATCCATAATGATACAGAAATGCCACGTCCTGACATCCTTCTATATAAATCTCGATTTATAGCCAACAAACATCCTGAAGATTCGCAATTACCACGTATAAATTTTGAATTCATTAGAATTGTTCTTGAAAGTTATCTACTCTGATCAAATCTCATTTAGACTGATCAAATAGACCGAACAACCTGTGTCCCATTAGCATTCCAACACCCAAGGAAGTAACCCATCCTTCTAAGCCACCAAGCAATTTTTTTCCTACTCCATACACGTTACATTCCTTACAAACAACCATTAAATCATCCAATGTTTCTCATATACCTATAAAGCATAACACAACCCTTATCAATAATTTTCTTTACTCAAGTCATCCTCGAGCCCAACCTCTGTAAGCCATAACTGATTCACTAGTATACCTCAAATTGGAACCAACATAACACATAATTGTGTAATCAACTGACCAATAACAGACACCCCCACTAGTCTCAAAACCATAGATCAAAACATAATATACTCTATTATTGCCATAATACCATAATGAGATTCAACTAAATTCTTCATGAACTCATGCAACACAAACCATCTAGTACCTCAAATCATTTGCAAATATCTCATTCACCCTCGTAATAGACAAGCCCATTCTCATAAGCGATCCAAACTCAAATCGTACTACATACAATTCACTGGTAAGAGAAGACTCACTACAAAGCAACATAGGGATCACACAACCTCAAGACGCCCTGCAGGAGATAGCCCACCAGCTTCGCCTCAAACTAACATTTCTTTATACCCTTCCACCGTCAAAAACATCACGCAATCACTTAATCCTCTTGAGTCTAAACTCATAACACAACATGAAGATCTACTTCACTCCACAACTAAACTACATGAAAGGTCCTTCAAGACACCCATAGCTCGAGGCCATACCCCAACTCAAGATAGGAGTCAAACATCCAATAGTCCTTGATACATCTATAGCAAACTCTTCTTGTAACATTCGAATAATCTGAACACATCTCACAATCAAATCATACTCACCCCATAGTCATCCAGTCACAAATCCCACCAATAAGGACACAAACAGACATATAAGTCCCAAATGCATGTGCTCACATAATCGAAATCCCACTTTTCAAGCCGCAGACAAAACCCAACCTCAATTGCTCCAAACTAACACAACATCAACACATAGAAACAAATCATGCACCTCATATAGAGAATCACAAGCCATCGATGTACAATTGATATCGAGCACTCATGTGCGCATACGAACGAGTGGGAGCAATTCAAAGAGTTATACTTCAAGCTGAATCAATATCGCACGATAAGAATTCAAGAATGTGAAGTTTCCTAAGGGTTATACAGCCTATAGAAGATAGGTATAGACGTCTCCGTACCAATTTGCAAGACTCTACTAAACCCACTCATGACTCGTGAGATCTGTGTAACCTAGGCTCTGTTACCAACTTGTCACGACCTAAAACCACTGCGGTCGTGATGGCGCCTAACATAGAACTAGGCCAGCCGACACATTCCCAAATAATTTTGATATTTGATTTAAAAACCAGATATTAACATTTTCATACTGAAATCCCGTAAAAGAAGTTAAACTCAAAAAACCAAAATGCAAAAAATACAAGCCCAACCTCGGGTGTCACTAAGTCATGAGCAAAATACTACAACTGTTCAAAATAAAAAAAACTAATATAGTATGAAAATAGCCAACAATACACTAGAAGGAAGATAAGGAAGGAGAAAGGCGGGACTGTGATCGCCATGCAGCTACCATGTTATCTCCAATGAAAGTACGAGACTAAAAAAATGATCAATAACCTCTATCGCGACCCGAGATACCTAGATCTATACACAAGGTGCAGGAGGTAACGTGAGAACACAAACTTGGTAAGTAACAAGCCTAAACTATGGTCTAAGAGGTAGTGACGAACTCAACCTCCTCAAGAGATAACATAAATAACGTAAAGAAATGTAGGCATGCTTACAGTTAAATAGGCGGTTCAAACTAGTAAATACAGCAAATATTAACAAGGTAAAGAAAAGTGACTATGCTATATCGGCAAGTCAATGCACATGCTGTATGAAATGCACCATGCTGAGTGCCTCATGTGACCACTATCTCAAATGCTCATCCACTCAGTACTTTATATATGCTCATCCACTATGGCTCACACGGCCCAGGGAAGATCCATCCCGAAATATATACGTCTCTGACAGCAGTCACTCAGTACTGAGGAAGGCCAATATAGCCTATAGAGAAGATCCATCTCGAGATAATAATAATGATATTAACCTCAAAACCACTCGGTACTTTATATGGCTCACAAGGCCCAGGGAAGATCCATCTCGAAATATATACACATGACAGACCATTGGTCTCTAGTACCGAGGAACATGCCAATCCAGCCTCATGGAGAAGATCCATCTCCATACCAAGGGATGATCCATCCCTCAATATAATCAACTGCGCTCACTGGGGGTGTGTTAAAGATTGTGGAGGGGCTCCTACAGCCCAAGCGTTATCACAAGCCAACAAAGGCATATATCAATAAACCGATGCGGCATGCAGCCCGATCCCATAACCGTCACACATAATCAGGCAATCGGCCTCACTCAGGAATCACTCTCTAGTCTCACTATAAAGCGCTAGCATGGTAACTAGCATGACTTACAGTTCATTTACTTCAATACAAGGAGGAACACAAATAACAACAAGATAGAATTATTAATCGGTGCATGGAATGAACCAGGTCACAATTCTCATGGTGCATGCCTGCAAACCCATCCCTTGGCATGTGTGTCACCTCAATGCCATCATATAACACATAGTTCTGGGTTTCGAACCCTTAGAACCAATTTTGGAAGCGTTACTTACCTCAACCAAGATAAAAATATTGCTCTGTGATTCCTTTGCCTCTCAAATTTGCCTCCGGATGCTCAAAATCTAGCCACAAACAATTTGATACAATCAACACGAGCTGAAGGAATCAATCCCATAAGAAAATGCTAAGCTCAAGTCTAGAAGTCAAAAAGTCAACTCAAAATCCGGGACCTAAGACCACGTCTTGAGACCCGATCAAAGTCTAAATATCAGACAATCCACTCGATTATGAGATTAACCGAACTCGTCTCACTCAATTCCGACTTCGAATCAGCTTTCAAATCCTAAAAATTCATTTTATGAAGTTCCACAAATTGTTTCCCAAACTTTCATCCCAAATCTCTACTCAAATGATGAATCCAATGTCATAATCATTATTTTAGCCAAAATTATGTTAGAATCACTTACCCCGATGGTTTTCCTAAAAATCCCTCGAACCATCGCCAAGGCCCAAGCTATCTAGGCCAAAATATGAAATAAAACACCAAATCTCATATTTATAGTGCACCTTTTGGATTTCAATTTTCGCTCACAGCCAAAAATCACCGGCCCAGCCGAATTTTCCCGCTGAACTCAAAAAATCACCGCTCCAGCGTCCTTCCACTGCTGACTGCACTTCTAGTGGCGGCACAGACAGACCTTAGTATTTTGTCCATAACATTCTCCACAGATGTCTCAATTATTCTTTCTTTACTAGTATTTAAACGAGACATGAGGAGCTACAACTTTTGCTTTTGAATCATCTCAAAATTCTTTGTAGATCAAAAGATATAGGATTCTGAAGTCGGACGAGCGAACTTGCAGATTCTTCCCTGGAGTGCCTCAGTGCCCCAAATTCCTCCTCCTCAGCGCCGCAAATTCCACCCTCAGTGGAATTATCCCGCCCTCAGTGGAAATTCCTTCGCCCTCAGTAAAAATAAAGCACCAGAACAAGGCCTGAGTCCCGTTAATGCTCGAACTCTCTGAAACCTCACCCGAAGCCCTCGGGACCTTAACCAAACATACCAACACATCCCATAACATCATTAAAACTTAGTAGAGCCTTAGTATCACTCAAAACAACACCAAAACCTCAAATCCACCTTGGATTCAAGCCTAAGAACTTAGAAACATTCAAATTTCACAAACAACGCCAAAACTTATCAAATCACCTCTAAATGACCTTAAAAGTTGCACACACATCACAAATGACACTACAAACCAACTCCAATTTCCAAAATTCCATTCCAATCCCGATATCAAGATTTCCACCGGTATTTGGAATCTCCAAATTTCTCATTTTGCCAATTCAAGCCTAATTCTACCACGGACCTCCAAATTATTCCCCGAACATGCTCCTAAGTACAAATTAACTTAACATAGCTAAGAGAGTCATCAAAATTCAAATCCGAGGTCAAATACTAAAAAGTCAGAACTTGGTCAAACCTTTCAAATTTAAAGTTTCAAGTTGCGAATCTTTCTTCCATATTATTCCGATTAACTTGAAAACCAAAACCAATGATTTAAATAAGTCATAATACATCATACAGGGCTAGTCATGCCAAAGAACTTGTGAGCAAAGTGCAAGTGCTCAAAACGACCAGTCGGGCCATTACAAGCATGCAATGATTGGCTTATATTAGCGCTTGAGTATGATCCACCCTTTCGGAGTCTGATATACCAGCAGTGAGCACATGTACTGATGACTGCGAGTGCGAGTGCCAAGCAATTGAGAGTGCTGAGTGATTGAGAGATGCTGAGTGATCGAGAATGTTAAGTGATTAGGAGGTGATAAATGATTTAGCATACTGAATGATGTTGAATACTTCGAGAGCATGAGCACATGAGTTTATCACTGTGGTGCATTACATTTGACATATATACTTGGCATACAGGCATAGAGATGCATTTCCTCATGCTATATAGTATTTTGTCATTTATGACTTCTCATACACATTGACATGTAGGCATAGAGATGTACTTTCCTCATGCTATATGATAATGGAGCATATTATTTGTTGTTGAAAGTTTTTGGGAAAAATCATAAGTTTTTTCGACACAGTCACATTTTGGGGACTTTGGTAAAAGATTATGGTTTTACTGTTATACCTGAAAAGCATGCTTATTTTCCATAAATTTGAACGAGTTGAGCTTCTTATCTTTGAATATTAATTGTACAATTTTAATTATATTATTACGAGTTGTTCTTGTCTATTGGTGTTGGACTCTAGCTATTTTCCAAGCTCGTCACTGCTTTCAACCTAAGGTTAGGTTTGTTACATATTAAGTACACAGGGTCGGTTGTACTCACACTACACTTCTGCACCTTGCGTTTAGATTTTGGAGCTGATATTGCTTTGTATAGCTGGAGCTGGCGTTGAAGATGTACCTGTGTTTCGTTTTTAGCTATCTCTTGTTCATAGTAGCTTTAGATTTATAAAAATCTGTACATTTCAAATAGATAATGTATTTATTTCATTCCATTTTTATGAACTCTAAGTCTTAAAAGCTCATAATTGGTACCACTAGTCCTTGGGGAGTTGTATAAAATTAAATTATATGGTTTTTGATTCTTATCATTATCATTATGTTGTTGTTTATTTTTAATTGACTTACCTAGCGGGTTGAGTTAGGTGCGATCATGACTGGTTAGATTTTTAGTTATGACAAGTTAGTATCAAAGCTCTAGGTTTATAGGTTGTACCAGTCATGAGCAAGTGTATACTCGAGTGTTGCGGATCGATATGATGATGTCCATACCTATCTTTGAGAGACTACAGGGCATTTAGGATATACTTTCCAACTTTCTTTCCTTATCGTGCGACATTGATTCAGCTTGAAGCATATCTCTTTAAATTCCTTCTACTAACTTGTATGCGCATGTGAGTGCTCGGTATCAGCTATACATTGACGACTTGTGGATTCCATGGATGAAGTGTGAGATGTGTTTTATGTCTTTTGGTGATGGGTAGTCTGGAGGATTTGAGGCCCAGTTTGGACCGCAACTTAGGCTTGGTAGTTTAGGTTTGTAAGAACGCACTCTTAGACTTTTATGCTCAATGGTGTCCCTATAAGTGGTTCTACTGGCTCAGTGAATGGTTGGATGACTATATAATGAGTAAGATGTGACTATGGGATGTGTTTTGATGGTTTGAATATGACGGGAAGATTTTACTTGAGATGTAAAAAGGATAATTAGATGCTCGATTTCAGTGGATGTGTCTTACAATCTTAAGTTATGTAGGTTTTTGAGAGATTCTTTAATGTTATTTCACTTATGGGATGAAGTATATTTTCATGTCTTGTTGACGAGTTAAGACTTAGGAAGATTAAGAGATTACATAATAGTTGTGGTTGTAAAAAGGTATAGAGAGATGTCAATTTGAGGTCACCTGCAGGGTAATCTACAGATATGTGATCCCTATGATGTTGTATGGAGGGTTTCTTTTCTACCAGTGGGTTATATGTGTTGTGATTTGAGTTTGTATTAGTTGAGAAAGTCGACCTGACCGTCACGAGGATGAATGCGAGCTTAATAGATGATTTGAGGTATTATATGATTTGTGTTACATGAGCTTACTAAGGATTTTGTTGAATTTTTGTGCCGGATTATTGTAGTAATAAAGTACAAATATTGTAAGCTATCGAATGTTTTGTTCAATGGATTTGAGCCAAGTAGGGGATTCTGCAATCGATGATTTGATAGCATGGTTATGTGTTGTACTAGTTTCGATTTGAGGCATACTTTTGAATCAATTATTACTTGCATAGGTTGAGGTCGAGGATGACTCGAGTAAGGGAATTTCTAGATATAGGCTACATTACACTTTATGGTTATATGAAAACCATGGAATGACTTAAGTTGTTATTCGTGATGGATGTAGTGCGCATGGAGTAGGAATTTACTCGGTTGTGTTAATATAGGGTTACTTCTTTGGGTGTTGTTGTTCTAATGAGGCACAAGTCGTTCGGCCTACCGAGGGGTGCAATTGAGATTTGGGCAGAGTGGATGACTCTCAAGAGGGTTCTAATGGATTCAAGATTTATGTGTGGCAATTGAGAATTTTTTCAGATTTGTATATGGCTAGAATTTGAGATTTACATTGGATGATGTCGAGACTCACAGTATATCTATATTATTATGGATTCTATATTTCAGTATAAGAAGTTGAAGGAAATAACTTTAGATTCAAAGAAGGTCTCTTCAGAGTGGGTGTCTTGGTTGTGGTACTTTTGGGTTGCTTAAGAGGGAATACAACGGCTTATGACTATTAGAGCGGCGTGGTTTTATGATAGGATTCTCTTATGGTGAGCTTTGGGTAAGGATTGTGGTATTCTGGCAAGGAGAATTGTCAATTTGAGGGTAATCCAAAAGGAACTCGCAAAAATAGGAGAACTTGGTAGTAGGTTGGGTCGGCATGGTAATGGATATAATCGGTTATTTGGGTACTTTTGATGTGGTGAGTCTCTGTAAGTACTTTGTGGCAATTCTATTAGGTTTGGTAGCATGCATGTCTTGGTTGAGTTATACAGATTCAGTTATGATGACTTGGTTATGTGCAAATGGGCTTCGAAGTGTTCTCGATGATTTCTACCACAATTTGATATAGATATTATCTATAGGTATGAGGGGTATGTTGCTTGTTGTAATTTTCTCCTGGATGGGATCAAGTGGAAGGTTTCTGACAAATTGGGTTTGTATTTGCTTGTGGCTCAGAGTTGTTAATGATATTTTTCTGGTTTTCACATGATGGCATGATAGATATGGCGCATCACATGGGATTGAGATTTGCATGTGCAAGGTAAGGTCATGAACTCTCAAATAACATTGACGGTTTCCGATGTTACGATGAATGCTATAACTACTTAGTAATGCCTAAGAAGGGTGTGAATTTCATAAAGCGCACTGTGTTTTGACTTACAAATTCTTATTGGTATTGCAGTTGTCACGACCCAATTCCCAAACCCGGTCATGATGGCGCCTCTCGTGAAGACAAGGCCAGCCAATAGAACAACAATTCCCCTTTTTTAACAGTTAACAAACATAAATGAATGAATAATATGAATTAATGGTATTAATAACTGATATTTACCACCCAACTCAGCTCGACCGGGGTGTCACAAGTCACGAGCATCTAAAGAATCCTGAACACAACTACAGAGTCTGTAATTTACATGAATCAAATTTAAAAAAAAATCAAAGAAGGGAAAATCAAGTGTCGTGGATGCTGGCGGTCACATTACTCCGCTACAATAGTGATACCTTCAATCAGCTCAAAACATGATAGCATCAAGTAGGTTTCAGTCAATCACGTAGTAAAATCAACGATCGGGATGGACCAAGTCACAATCCCTAACGGTGCTCTACCCCACGCTCATACATGGCGTGCAAGTCAACACAATACAGTACTATGATGTGTAAATCCGGGGTTTCAAACCCTCAGAATATCATTAACAAGTATTACTCACCTCGAACCGGTGAAATCTCTAGCTCGCGACGCCTTTGCCCCTCAATTCGGCCTCCACGCGCGTCGAATCTAACCAAAATCAGAGCGAATGCATCACAATATGCCAATGGAACAATACCCAATCGAAAACAGTCGAAAAATAGCAAAAGTCTCGAATCTAGCAAAATTCGAGCCCTGGGCCCACTTCTCAAAAAATTACGAAATTTACATCACCGGATTCCTCGTCTCGCCACGAGTCCGTACATATAAAATTTACCAAGATCAGAGTCCAAAGGCTCCCTCAAAACCCAAATTTTCATTTCAAAAACTCAAGCCCTAGTTCTTCACTTTTTAACCAATTTCCATGAATTTAAATATTGAAATCATAATTAGATGATGTTTCTAGGTCATAGGACTTACCTCCAATTGATTCCCAGCCATAACGCTCCAAAAATCTCAACAAAAGCTCCCAAGCTCGCCCAAAAATGGTGGAAAAATGAACTTGGTTCGGGGATGAAATGTCCTTAAAACATTCTGCCCAGCTGAACATTCCTTCTTCGTGAATGAGATGGCCCTCTCGCGTTCGCGATGGCCCTCTCGCGTTCGCGATGGCCAAAAATCCACTGGGCCACTTTTACTCTTTACGAACGTGGAGCCCGTCCCGCGAACGCGATGCCTCAGCTGCCTTCCCTACGCGAACGCGTCTCCATGACTGCGAACACGATGATCATCCAGCTCCACTTATGCGAACGCGAGCCCCCAGTCACGGACGCGATGCACTAAGGACAGGGGCCCCCAAACTCCCTCTATGCGAACGCGTGTCCCAAACACAAACGCAAAGACCAATGGTCTTTGACCTACGCAAATGCGGCTAGTGCCTCGCGAACGCGAAGGCCAAATTGACCTGCAACTGCTGTGCAAAAATCTGCAGCTCCTCAACTCCTCGAAACTCTCCGCTAGCTATCCGAAATCACCCCGAGGCCCCTGGAATCTCAACCAAAGGCACCAACATATCCCAAAACATATTACGAACTTTTTCCAATCATCAAAACACGCCAAACATCACCAAAATCATCAATTCACCACAGATTCAAGCCTAAGTTTCTTCAAAACTTCCGAAACACGCATTCGATCGAAAACCCAACCAAACAATGTCCGAATGACCTGAAAATTTGCACACATATCCAAAATCACCCAACGAAGCTACAAAAACTCTCAGAATCCCATTCCGACCCTCGGATCAAAATCTCACCTATCAATCGGAATTTGCCAAAATTCTCACTTCGCCAATTCAAGCCTAATTCTATACCGGGCCTCTAAAATCAATTCCGATTAAGTCGCAAATCACCTCCCGAAGCTAACTAAATTTCCGAAAATTACATCCGAGCCCTCTAACTCATAAGTCAACGTCCGGTTGACTTTTCCAACTTAAGCTTTCCTTAAAGAGACTAAGTGTCCCATTTCTTATCAAAACCAATCCAAATCAACTCTCACACACCACATACCGATAATGAAATATGAAGAAGCAATAAACGGGGAACGGAGCAATAATACATGAGACGACGGGCCGGGTCGTCACATCCTCCCCAACTTAAACAAACGCTCGTCCTCGAGCATACCCAGAGTTGTCCTAGAAGCTAACCAATAGCTGAATGACCTTACCAAACATATACTCGGGGTGATACCACGTCACCCTATCTTACATAGGTCCGATAATGCAACACAGCTGAAATTTCACAGCCCATCTAGACCATAAACCGTATAACCACATTGCACTTTCCGAAATCATACCTAGAATAAACCCGAACTAGCTGTAATAACCCACACCTGCAACCTCAGGTGAAATCATACAATATCTCACACAATCCAACACTCGAAACGATAGTCGCTATTCAAAACAGTTGCCCACAATACTCAATTACCGATAGGAACCTCTTATTAGCTAAAGTCTTATTCCAACACTTTCATATACTGCCAACGATAAATAAAACATGCGATAAACCTTAACCATTCCTCAGGTCACCCATACATAAAGCCATTCCCCTGTTGACTAATGCCACAACAGATTTCCGAGCCAAACCTCGATATAAACCCTCTAATCAGCTGAAATCACATACGTTCGCATTCATTAATGACTCCAACGATCACCTCGAATTCAACGCACCACTCTGGTGATATGAAACCTCATCACAGGCGTAAGCCACAACTTGCATAATCCACGCACCAATGATGGGCGGTCTGAACATACTCAAATCATGACAAATGACTAGAACAAAAGAGCTGTAACTCAAACTTCTCGGTACCATCACAACACAAAGCTGGGACCCCGTCCCATATCATAGAAATAGAATACCTGAATCTACCCCGAAGGGTCTAATCTCCACGTAGCCTCGCTACAATGCGCGATCTTATCCAAACACTATTACACATAAGGCACCTCAAGTCGCTATACTCGAAATTGGCAACCACACACGATTGATATCTGGAACCTAGAGCGAAGCAAGTAATATACACTATACGATCCTGAAAGTACACAACTGATGCGCCATTCGCCGAGCAACACCCAATACGGACTTTCCTTAAAAACCAGGAAGCAAGGCATACAAAGTAACATATGGAAACTATTCTCAACATCGCACTGTTGCGGCGTGCAACCCGATCCAGATAACATACTCGTGGCGGCGTGCCACCTGATCCACACAAATATCTCTGCACATCGAGCCAAATTTGCTCATTATAACAAAATACCGAGTATCGGTCGTAAGCATACTGAGTGCATAATGATATCTGCTTATAGCGTTGTAAGCTACAAAACTCAAACACAATGAATCTCGATAGTACTGCACAATATGTGCCCACAGTCTAAAAATTATAACGCCTCACAGCACAGAAAAGAAACTCATAGATCTCTCCAGATCCCTAACAAGCTCAACAATGATAGATTCAACCTATCCCTCAACAATACAACTCGGGGCCAACCAAGCTAACTCAAGCTAAACATGTACCCAGACAGCCTACCAACGAGCTCATTATCAAGAAGCCTGAAGCTGCTCCTTCCACTACTATAACTCCTGCCGGAGCCGTACAATATAGTGCCCGGCACCAAATCAATATCGAAATGCACAACCTCGCCCGGTAACATGCCCGACCACAAAAGACGCATCCGAAAAGCCCTTTAGCACCAGAGCAGAACCAATGGTAGAAACCTCTGCACTGACATCCATCATGAAAACCCAATTAAGAAAAGCAATCCTTCCCAGTCATCCGCTGGTCATTGAACCATTCAGCTAGAACATAGTCTGATGCACCTCGCCACGCAACCTGTGGCCTTTTCCGACATAACCCATAGCACAATAGTCTAGAATAACCCAACACTGAGACAACCAGTCTACACCCCAATATCATATCCAGAATCTAATATACCAAGCAAAGAAAAATCCGCTCGGGCTTCCAAACAACCAATAGCCGCTAACAGCACCAATACACACTATCCACAACCCCTACATAGCCTGAACATGAGAACTCCCAGTCTCAAGCTCCACATAGCACACAAATTACTATACCTGATCCCAAATTCTGCAGTATAAATACATATTACACCTGCCCAATCATTCCACAAAAGATATTCTAAAATTCCCCCTGTGCCACCAAACAAACTCAGATACCGACAGTCGATCTATCAAGAAAATGCCGCAACACTACCGAAGTGCCATCAACTTAATCACAATGCCCTTTTTCTGAAACATATACCCTCGTCAAATCACTATGATTAGCAACACCATTTCCTTAGTCATATGAGGTTCATTCACCCTAATCATTTGAAGATCGATTCTTAAATCACCTGCAGCTGCCCGTGCTGCTTAAGAATTTAATGACTTTCCATTCCGAACTAAACCGAGCCTTACACACACAAATCCCAATCCTCCACAACATATCATATATACCATACTACACTAGGATAACATGAGGAACTTTATCTCCCTTCCGCGCCGCAGACATCGACGCACTCAACAATCAAGAACTTTCATTGATCCCATTTAGAAGAAAAATAATTACACACTCCATGCTTCGCATACCCATAGGAAATATACTCATCTTCCAACCACGGTAAAACCCAACAAGAACATCTCTGCCAACTCCATTTGTACAAGCTAAACTGCCAGGACTGAATCCTTCTATCTAAACCAAGTTGAGCAAGCCGTCAAAACCCAATAGCATTGCTGCAAAATGCCTGTAAAAGCTCATTACCTCAAACACATACAAAGAATTAATCATACCCTTACCATACCGATTCGGTCTATTATCAAGCTATTCCGTCTATCAAATTTCTCTTTTTATTCATCATCCACATGATATTTCTCCCTCGCTGTAGCCTCATAGTGCCTCAATCCAGGCTCACCACAGGAGATTCGAACATAAGACCACACTGTCTAAGCCCCGTAGGCCACCGAATACACTCCCAATGCTTCCCAGAAATACCACGTTCCAGAATACTTTACCTGAAGAACTTCCTGCGAATCTGAAATTCGTTACCATTACTTTCCAGATACTGATACATAGAATCCCATAATTAACATAAAATACCACAAGTCTTGATCCTTTCCTAATGAAAACACAGTCCCTAGCCACATACACCACCTTAAGACACCTGACTATTGCATGCACAATCTTTAACACAATAAAACCATTCTTGAGAGTAATTCACTCCTATTCCAACTGCAAATTACCTAACTTAACGAACAGAACCACTCGTGCCTTATTAGCACTCTGACACCGCAGGATATGATCTCATTCCAATACGAACAAACGTCTTTCTTCTCTATACACAGAGCATTCTTTATCAACAACAGCTCAAGACATCCTATTATTTCCTCGCATCTACGAAGCATCATATAAACTTTATCAAAATTTTTCTTCACTCGTGCCACTCATTTCTGCAACCAGGACTGATCCGCTGATATACCTTGAAACGGAACCAACATAGAACACAATTGTGTGATCAGCTAATCAACAGCAACCTCCCCAACTTGGCTCGAAGCCATCTATCAGGACACATTTAATAACCCATAATACTTTTACTCTAATGATGCCACAATATTATAGTGATATTAAACTCAAGTCATCTACTAGTTTATGAAAACACAGATCCTCGGATATTGAAATCCTCTACAAACCTCGCATCCATCCCCACATCAGCTGAGTCCACTCTCTGAATTGACCCAAATTTTCAAATTACAACACGTACCTTCCAATTACACATGAGATCTTCTAACAATATACATAAGAATCGTACCCCTTAAGAACACTTCGCAGGAGATAACCCACCTGTTTCGCCTCAGTTTAGTATTTCAGCACACCTTCTACCGTCATACACATAACACAGACATTTAGTCTTCCTGAGTCTGAACTCATACCGCCACATGTAATATACTTCACTTCCCAACTAGGAGACACAAAAATATTTTCCACGCGCCCATAACTCGGGGCTACATAACAAATAATAATAGGAAACAAACACTTAGCAGCTCATCTATCATTCAGCAGACTCCTTCGTCACTACCAAGTCATATAGATACACCTCGCAATACTAAAATACTCATCACATGGACATACAACCGCCATTCCGGCTAAGAGGGACAATACCGAACATATAAGTTCAAAACATTTGCTCACACAATCAGCACCTTGGTGCTCAAGCCATAGGCAAAGATCCGGCCTCAAGTCCTCTAGACTAACCCAACATCGAACTCACAGGATCATATCTCGCCCCTTGATCGGGGAATCATAAGCCATCAAGGCGCATACAATACTGAGCGCTCACGTGTGCATACCGAGTGTGGAAGGAATTTCAGGAGTTATATCTAGAGCTGAATCAATACGCACGATAAGAATTCCAAGAAAGTGAAGTTTTCCTAAAGGTTCTGCAGCCTCTCGAGGATAAATACAGACGTCTCCGTACCGATCCGCGAGACTCTACTAAACCTTCTCATGACTTGTGAGACCCAGTAACCTAGGCTCTGTTACCAACTTGTCACAACCCAATTCCCAAACCCGGCCGTGATGGCGCCTCTCGTGAAGACAAGGCCAGCCAACAGAATAACAAAGCCTCTTTTTTAACAGTTAACAAACATAAATGAATGAATAATACGACTTAATGGCATTAATAACTGATATTTACCACCCAACTCAGCTCGACCGGGGTGTCACAAGTCACGAGCATCTAAAGAAGCTTGAACACAACTACAGAGTCTGTAATTTACATGAATCAAATTTTAAAAAAAATCAAAGAAGGGAAATCAGGTGTCGCGGACGCTGGCGGTCACCTTACTCCACTACAATAGTGATACCTTCAATCAGCTCAAAACCTGCTACAGGGTGAACAATACCTGCAACTGCACACGAGGTTCAGGGAGTAAAGTTAGTACTCCAACTCAATGAGTAATAAGAGTAAATAATAACTGAGCGGTAAGAAAACGCGTAAAGCTCTCCATCATGCTATATAGGATAGTACGACCCTTGAGAAAATAGTAATTTCATGAAAATCCTTAAGAAAATATCTGGCTCAATTAAAAACCTCCTTTTAAAATATCCTTTTTTCCAACAGTCAAGCAATTGAATGCATAATCAGATAGTGTAAGTCCGCACATAAGTCAGCCCCTTGGGCACAACACTCCATTACAAATAACACCAGGGTATCTGGTAACAGTGCAATAAATAGCATGAATGCCAATGATATGAGAGTGCTGAATGTCATGCCACGTAGCAAAAATAGGAACCAATGCATGAATGCAATGCAATACACATGACCGCTGCGGCGCGCAGCCCGATCCATTTGGGTACCCGCGCTCACTGTGAGGGTTCAGACTCCGGAGGGGCTCCTACAGCCCAAGCACAATATTAATATAACACCGCTGCGGCTTGCAGCCCGATCCATCCTCAGTCCAGAAAATGCACACATAACACTGCTGCTGTGCGCAGCCCGATCCATGCTCAGTCCATAAATGCACATAAGCCACTAGGGCAATATTCAAATAACATTTCTCAGTTCCGAATGTTAAAAATATGTAGTTTAAGTTTTAAACCATAGATGTATGTCTTGATATTTCAAAACAGTGTTTAACTCAGGACCGAAATCATTTAACATGCTAAGTATCATGGAAACAATGATAATAATCCCTAAAATATTCAAATAAACGGCACAAAGCCCAAAATATGGTAATCAGTCCAAATCATGATAGCATCAAGTAGGTTTCAGTCAATCACGCAGTAAAATCAACGATCGGGACGGACCAAGTCACAATCCCCAACGGTGCTCTACCCCACGCTCATACCTGGCGTGCAAGTCACCACAATACAACACTATGATGTGCAAATCCGGGGTTTCAAACCCTCAGGATATCATTCACAAGTATTACTCACCTCGAACCGGTGAAATATCTAGCTCGCGACGCCTTTGCCCCTCAATTTGGCCTCCACGCACGTCGAATCTAACCAAATCAGAGCGAATGCATCACAATATGCCAATTGAACAATACCCAATCGAAAACAATCGAAAAATAGCAAAAATCTCGAAACTAGCAAAACCCAAGCCCCGGACCCATTTCTCGAAAAATTATGAAATTTACATCACCGGATTCCTCGTCTCTTCACGAGTCCGTACATATAAAATTTACCAAAATCGGAGTCCAAATGCTCCCTCAAAACCCAAATTTTCATTTCAAAAACCCAAGTCCTAGTTCTTCACTTTTTAACCAATTTCCATGAATTTAAATGTTGAAATCATAATTAGATGATGTTTCTAGGTCATAGGACTTACCTCCAATTGATTCCCAGCCATAACCCTCCAAAAATCACGACAAAAGCTCCCAAGCTTGCCCAAAAATGGTGGTAAAATGAACTTGGTTCGCGGATGAAATGTCTTTAAAATATTCTGCCTAGCTTAACATTCCTTCTTCGCGAATGCGATGGCCCTCTTACATTCGCGATGGCCAAAAATCCACTGGGCCATTTTTACTCAAACGCGGAGCCCGTCCTGCGAACGCGATGCCTCAGCTGCCTTCCCTACATGAACGCGTCTCCATGACTGCGAACGCGATGACCATCCAGCTCTACTTACGCGAACGCGAGCCCCCCAGTCGCGGACGCGATGCACTAAGGTCAGGGTCCCCTAAACTCCCTCTATGTGAAAGCATGTCCCAGAAGCGAAAGTGAAGACCAGCGACCTCAGACCTTCGCGAATGTGGCTAATGCCTTGCGAACGTGAAGGCCAAATTGGCCTGCAATTGCTGTGCAAAAATCTGGAGCTCCTCAACTCCTCGAAACTCTCCGCTAGCTATCCGAAATCACCCCGAGGCCCCCGGAACCTCAACCAAAGGCACCAACATATCCCAAAACATCTTAGAACTTGTTCCAATCATCAAAACACGCCAAACATCACCAAAATCATCAATTCACCACGGATTCAAGCCTAAGTTTCTTCAAAACTTTCGAAACACGCATTCGATCGAAAACCCAACCAAACGATGTCCGAATGACCTAATAATTGCACACATATCCAAAATTACCCAACGAATCTACAGCAACTCTCAGAATCTCATTCCGAGCCTCAGATCAAAATCTCACCTATCAACCGGAATTCGCCAAAATTCTAACTTCGCCAATTCAAGCCTAATTCTACACCGGGCCTCCAAAATCAATTCCGATCACACTCCTAAGTTTCAAATCACCTCCCGAAGCTAAATGAATTGCCGGAAATTACATCCGATCCCTCTAACTCATAAGTCAACGTCCGGTTGACTTTTTCAACTTAAGCTTTCCTTAAAGTGACTAAGTATCTCATTTTTTATCAAAACCAATCCAAATCAACTCTCACACACCACATACCGGTAATGAAATATGAAGAAGCAATAAATGGGGAAAAAGAGCAATAACACATGAGACAACGGGCCGGGTCGTCACAGCAGTACTCGCTTGGTTGATCGGCTATTGATGTTTAGATTTCTATCTGTGTCATTGAAGAATTATAGAAGTATTTCTCATGGTGATCATTATGTATAAGAGATGTTTTAGTCATTCGAGTGGTGGATTTGGGTTTGGCTGTGGTGATTCATGTGTTCTATGGATTTGAATACTAGAATTCTCAGAAACTGATTATTTCGGGTTATGGATTTTGAAGATGTGGCCAAAGTTAGCCAGATGGTGGTATGTGTTATGGTTAGATCATTTTGGACTTTGGAAGGTCTATTTATCCATTTGGAGATGACCGAAGTTAATTTGGGGGCCTATGTGACGACCCAACTTGTCATTTTCTGAATTTACGCCTCATTCAGAAACTTACGGTCCTGAGAAAATTCACAATACATATTATGACTTGCATGTGCGGCCAAGTTGGATTTTTGGAAGATTCAAAATTAAATTGAAAGAACAATTCTCATTTTTGAAGCGTAAATAAAAAAAGTTAACAGGAGTTTGACTTTTGAGCAAATGACTCAAGAATGGAGATTTGATGATTCCAATAGCTTCGTACGATGATTTCAGACTTAGGCATGCACATGGAATTGGATTTAAAGGTCTGTAGAATAAATTGTAGCATTTTGGCAAAAGTCAGAAAAAATGGAATTCGGAAGTTTGACCAAGAGTTGAATTTTTTTTATCGGGGTTGGAATCCGATTCTGGAAATTGGAATAGGCATGTTATGTAATTTGTGAATTGTTTGCAAAATTTGAAATCTATCGGGCTTTATTTGATAGGTTTCAGCATCGAGAGTAGAAGTTGAAATTTCTTAGTTTCATTAGTTTTTGAATTGGAGTGTGATTCATTCTTTAAGCATTGTTTGATGTAATTTGAGGCCTCGACTAAGTCACTGATATGTTTTGAGACTTGTTAGTATGTTTGGATTGGGTCCCCAGGGGCTCGATTGAGTTTTGTGGTGCTTTTGAACAATTTTTAGGCCATTTGCAGCTGCTGGTTTTTGGCTACAGCAGTGTGCTATGTGATCACGTGGAATTGGTCGTGATCGCATGGAGTAAAATGGGAAAAATTGGCCAATGATTCACGATCGCAGAAGGTCTTTCGCGATCGGGTAGAGGAAACTTTCAGCTGCACTGGCCTAATATTGGAAGCTTATAGCTCGCAATATATAATGAATTTCGAGAGGATCCAAAATGAAAGTTGTATCCCTTTGTGTTTAGTTTTTAGAGAATCAAACGATTTGACATTTGGAGTTGTGTACAATAAGTTATGGTTGGTACACTACAGCCTGTCCGCGAGGAGTTTGTGAATAGTGACCAAGAAATTTGTGTTGCACATAGCCGAATTTGGCAGCTTATATCTTATAATATATAAAGAACTAGGAGATGAGCAAAGCATGAAAGTTGTAGTACTTGGTGCCTTGTTTTCAAAAAGTTAAACCATTTGTAATTTTGAGTTATGTACAAAACTTTATGACTATTATACTAGAGGATGTCTGGAAGAGTTGGGCACTTGTTCTTCGTAATCGCGAAGGGAAATTTTGGGCTTAAAAATATTGTGTTTTGTGATCACGAAGAGTAAATACCTGGGCAGTAGCTATATTTCGAGGCATCGGCCATTTTTTGCATATTTGAGCTATGAAGCTCGGATTGAAGCAATTTTTATGCGATTTTTACCATATGAAATTGGGTAACTGTTCTATATCCAAAAGTTATTATACTTCATGATTCTATTGTTATATTCATCATTTATTTTGGATTTAAATGGAAGAAATCAAGATTTTTTTAAAACTTTTCAAGAACAAAAATTTTAGATTTGGAGATTGTTATAGGAGTTTGATAAAATTGGTATGGTTGAGCTCGTATTGGAATGGATGTTCAGATTTCGTGGAAATTATGTTGGGTTCCGAGAGATGGATCCCGGGTTTTCTTTTGGTTGACTTTTAATATGAAATTTTATATTAAGATTTTATTATCCGGAATTATTTTCGATGAATTTTAATGAAGTTATACAATTAATTGGATAAATGTAAGCTGTCCGGAGGTCAATTCAGGCGAGAAGGCTATTTTGGAATACCGATCGAACTCCATAAAGGTAAGTATCTTGCCTAACCTTGAGTGGGGGAACTGCCCCTTAGATATTGAGTATTATGTGCCATTTGTGAAATGTGAAAAGCCGTGTACACGAGGTGACGAGCACGTACCAGGCTTATATGTGCAAAACTTACTGGTTTAAAGTCTTAAGAATTTTATGTATTAAATATAATTGTGGTTATTTATTGAATCCTTAATTTTCCATGCCTCAAATCCTTATTTATCGAATTTGTTTTTATATGATAAATTGGTGTGATTTCTAATTGAATTTTTATGTAATTTCTCTGTGTTTGTTGATTCTATATTCCCCGAAAATAATTATATTATGGATTTTACTGTCTGCAAATAATTAAGTGAATAAGTTAAAAAAGTGGAATTAAATATTTATCGAAATTTTGATTTAAAGAAGGCTCCTCCTATGTTGAGTTACTTTTCTACACTTGTGGTTGTTTTTGAGATTTTATATACGTTGTATGGAGCCTTGGGCTAATTGCTGTTGAATTATTCGATTTTTCCGTATCTTTGAAATTAGTTTTGTCCAATGGGCAATGTGTGACATGTTGTAATATTTGAGCACTTGAGGTGCAATTTGTGATGTGTTGTGATATTTGAGCACTTGAGGTGCAAGTTGTAATATGATATGATATTTACTTTTGGAACTACGAGGTGGTATTGATCGGGTCCAACCCTACACCACTACAAAGTGGCAAGAACGGTCGATGCAACTTTTACCCGAGTAGGTCGGGATCTTATCCACTGGGAGCTAGGTTGTTTGAGATTTGGATTCCTATCTAAACTAGCAGTGCGCAGTGCTCTTAATTGCACTTCTAATTATAATTATTCGTTTGTTACTTCTAATGTTTTACTAATGAGATGCTTGTAAGGATTTCTAAATGGATAACGTGGCACTAGGGAAATGACTCTCTCCTAGGTGAATATTTGACGGGTTCTAAAGCTTAAGGCAAAGTTGTTATGTTGGGGATTGGGATATAACAATGCACGAAACTACTCACTCTATACCTCCCAGTAGATCGAGTGACTTTGCCCTGATTTACTTTCTCAAGACAAATTGGGCGTCAAAATTTGTGCAAGCAATATAGGCTCAAGTCGGGTATTACTATCTCTAGGTTTAACCCTTTAATTGGGGCTATCAATAACTTGAATACGCCCCAATTTATTGTTGGACTAATTTTCCTAGACTCAAACTCTCTTTCTCAAGAAGAGCCCAAGTCAATAAGGCACAACTTAGTGTTTTCAACCACTAATTCAACATAGAAAACACAAATCAGTCCAAATATCAACCACCCATAAACATCTAAGCCTTAAAATACAAGACCCATCAAATACCCACATCAGGGTTGAGCCAAAACAGCTATCGGGTCTAGCTACTCATAGTAATGGAATAAATCAGATAATTAGATGAAGAATAACCCATATAATATGTTTACAAGCTAAGAATTAAAGATTCAATGTTGATCTGGCTAAAAAATTACTCAAAATAGGTCCAAAACGGCCATCACGTGCTCAGCTACAAACTGGATAACCTAAAATTTTGAAAAAGAATCATTTATACAAGGCCAAATTTTCTAGACAAAAATACCCCTGACGGAGGTACCACGGACTGCAGAAAATTAACTGCTGCCATGGTGAGGCCTTTTGGCTTCATTTCTGAGTTTCTGAATCTGGCCACCGAGGACCGCACAGAATACACCGCGGCCACAGCGGCTTCACTGCGGACCGCACAAAATGGACCGCGGACCGCGATTTCTTCCAATCTTCAAAACTCCTAGATCTCTGAATCCCCTCTTCGCATAAAATGGATTGCGTCCGCGGTAAGGCTACTGTTGTCGCGAAGAATCTTTCACGGACCGCAGTGCCTGAGCTTAAAATTTCATCTCTCTGATCTTTTCCACCACGGACCACACTAAATGGATCGCAGTCGCAGTGAGTATGTTGTGGCTGCAGTGGATTTTATGCTACAGTAGTGCTTTTACTTGTTCTTGGTACTTGTGTAGGTTTCACTCCTTTTTGAGCCGGTTTTGACTAGTCACTTTTTTGACCAACCCTGCAAACAAGTACAACATGTAAGCTTTTGGGACTATTTTTATAAATTTTTAATCCAAAACTCAAGTAAAAAAGAGTGTAAAATAAACTAGATTCCCGAGTTACAAACTCCCCCAAACTTAAGCTTTTTCTTGTCTTTAAGCAAATAAAATAAGTCCCACCTCCTTAAAAATATAACCAAGAAAATTTAGCTGACCTATAGTGACCTCACCTAACATCAATTGGGACTAACAATGGCCTTCAATTGAAATGAATCATTAACAACATTCAACTTTTTAAGCACCATGGTTTTAGTGCGACACAAAAGTTTTAAGAGTTGACTCAACTCATCAAGGAAACTGTTTCTACTACTTTGTTCATTGTGGAACCCAAAATCATTCTCCTCAACTCTCCATAAGAAAACCTCAATTTTAGGTTGTAGCACTCAAAACGACGAATGTAGAAAACACACTCATCTTTCTCAAAGAAAGGTCACAAGTCCGGCTCTAAGTACCATAAACTTTTCCCTTATGTGAGTCCCCACTAATGTAAGCTTCATTCAACTCAAGATCATATAGGGATTTTGTGGAGATATAGTGAAGATTTTTGGTGCAGGGTAGGAAATATTTGGTCTAAGTAGGTTCCACCTTTCCTTAAGCACTTCATTTGCTTCATTTTGGCACACATTATCTTGACTTTTTAAGTCATTTACTTCTTTCTTAGGGGTTAGAGAGACAGACTGTCACTCTTTCTTGTTCCTTTCAAAAAAATTTCTCCTTTCTAAAATTTCCATGCCTTTCATCACTTTACTTTTATTGATCCCTTCATTTCTTCTATATTGTGCATTCTTTTTGACTATTTGATATTTTTTTTGCTTTTCCTTTTCTTCATTTTTTTCACCTTTTACCACTTTGTTGCATTCCTCATCTCTCCCCCCAAACTTCTACTTTTTCCTTGTGCTAAGGAAAGATAGGGTGCCAAGAGAGGGTCTTTTTAAAACGGGTAATGGCTTGTATCATGGTTTTTGAAGAAAAATGGGCTATGGCTCAAAGGGTTTGACTAGGGACATTATCATTGGTAGACTATGGATATTTTCAAGATATCATTCGAATCGAGGAGAGCCTATAATAACTTCTCCAGTCAAACTACAATTAGGATTTTACCTAATCAAACATTCAGGGCAAGTTCTAGACTCAATGGCACGGGACTTGGACTTGAAATTCAAATTCTCACCACACAAGCTATATGATTGCTATAGAGACAGAGTCGGGGGCCTACAAAACCTAATCTAAGATTTGAGCAACACAAATGGTCCCGAAAAACCACTTGATGATTGTTGGCCAACAAAAAAGTCTCAAGGTCACAACTGTCACCATCCTATACATACTAATTTGTTCTTGACCATAAGATCAAAGGTAATTAGGCCCAAGTGAAGCTTTGCTTGAGGCACTATTACTCACTAGATACTATTTACACAAAAACAAAATGAAAACAGTCTCAAACCTTTAAGAAGGTTATCATTCCATCCATCATAGGGAAGAGCCACCCGATTCACACAAATTCCACCTTTCGAAAGAATCGTGGCATTAAGAAAACCAAAGGCTTATTGCACGCAAAACTCAAAATAAGAAGCTACGAAAATGAACTAAGATGCTATGAAAGAAAATGCGGAAAGTAAAATAAATATGTACAATAGGGGATTTAGAAGAATATACATAAGAGGGAATGAATATATACATCAGAAAGTAACTTTATATACAGATCAAGGTTGCAAAATATGAAAAGTGAAATGAACTGGTAAAGTTATACACATACCAAAAGTAAAAAACTGGAAAAGTGAAAAAGCGTAATAAAAATGAAAATAGTATCATATTTACAATCCAACATCATCAAAATAGGGCTACCCCCTCAAATGAAATCTAGAATTGTCATTCATGCTAATTAACAAAAAATAGCTCAAGAATATGATAGAGATTAAAGAAAAACTCCTTATTGGCCCTCCGTTTTCATAGGATAATGAGCCCGGTTCCTTGGGTCCTGTGACTACTCGGGAACCTGTGACGGGATCCCAATATCCTGTGCCTGCACTGGGACCTGAGACTGGCTAGAGGAACCTCCCTGCGGGTCCTCCAACTCTATCACTGCATCATTGGTCTGTGGGATCACAATTCTCCTTTTTCGTGCCCTCTCTATATCCTTCTCCTGATCCGGCTCAGTCTGAGCTGCTGGAGGCCGCTCATGCAATAGTAGGTCCAATGGTCGATGGTCGGCAACCTTAATCTTCTCCATTTATACTCTCAACTCCTTCACAGACTCCTTTGGTGCTTGAGTCTTTCTCAATTTCTTTGGTTCCTTTGTCAGCTCTTTCAATGCTTTTCCATGAGTACCTACAACCTCAAATATCAACTGTTGGTTCTGCGGGAGCTTCTTCTGGTTCTCTAGAAGTTCCTTGAGAGTCTTCCAACTGACTTTGGAACCTGTGGCTGTGGGGGTACGGACTGGGCTTCCACCGAGCTAGAAAGCACAGACAACTTAGAAGTAGATGCCGGCATCCAGTTATTGATATTGGAAAGGGTTTGGCTTAAACGGTGGGCAGTCAATGGGTAAGCT
>MU752373.1:117974-146691 GCA_026770625.1 Nicotiana glauca | reverse complement strand
TGTAAGCAGTCCTATAAGACCATAGAGCATCATCCAATTTCTTTGACTAATCGGTCCTATTTGCATTGATCGTCATTGACAATATACTCTTGATTTCCCTATTTGAGACTTCAACTTGTCACTCACCTGAGGGTGATAAGGAGTAGAAACTTTGTGATTGACACCGCACTTTGCAAGCAAAGTGTCAAAAGCTCAATTAAGAAAATGAGACCCTCCATCACTTATGATTGCTTGAGGAGTGCCAAACCTAGTAAAAATGATATTCTTGAGAAATGCAACAACACTTCGGGCCTCATTATTGGGTAGAGTAATGGCTTCAACCCACTTTGAAACATAGTCAACTGCAACTAGAATGTATGTGGGAACACACGAACTAACAAACGGGCCCATGAAATCAATGCCCCACACATCAAAAATATCAACTTTGAGAATATTATTGAGAGGCATCTCATCTTTCTTCGAAATTCCACCCGCTCTTTGACATTCGTTGCATCTCTTCACAACTTCACTTGCATCTTTGTACAAACTTGGCCAGTAAAACCCACAACTAAGAACCTTTGAAGTTGTCCTTGCCTCGCCATGATGACTACCATAGCGAGAGGAATGACAAGCCTCTAAGATACTCAATTGCTCCTCCTCCAGGACACACCTCCGGATCACACCGTCAGTGCAGATCTTAAACAAGTATGGCCCATCCCAATAGAAGTCCAAACTATCATGTTTAAGCTTCTTCCTTTGGTTAGAAGAGAGCTCACACGAGATTATACCAGTCAAGAGGAAATTAGCAACGTTCAAAAACCATGGCATACCATTCACTGACACAAAAAGGAGTTGCTTCTCCAGAAATAAATCATTAATCTCTAGGCTATCACGAGGCCTCCCATCCTCCTCCAAGAGGGACAAGTGGTCCGCCACTTAATTTTCACAACCCTTCCGGTCCACAATCTCAAAATCAAACTCTTGAAGTAACAAGACCCATCACATCAACTTAGCTTTGGAATCCTTCTTTGTCATCAAGTACCGGAGTGTGGCAAGATCGGTATGAACTATGACCTTAACGCTCATGAGATACGGCTGAAATTTCTCCATTGCGAACACAATAGCCAAAAGCTCTTTTCCAATCACTGCGTAGTTCACTTGAGCATCATTCATTGTTTTGCTCGCTTAGTACACCGGATGAAACATTTTATTCATTCTTTGACTCAAAACCGCCAAAATGCAACATCAATCACCACACACATGAGCTCAAACGGTAAGCTCCAATTGGGTGCGGTAATAATAGAAGTGGTCGTTAACTCATACTTGAGAAGTTCGAAAGCTTTCATACAATCCTCGTTGAAAACGAATTTGGCATCCTTTTCCGAAAGCTTTCATAAGGATTCACTAACTTAGAAAAATCCTTGATAAACCTCCGTTAGAACCTCGCATGCCCAAGAAAACTTCTAACCCTCTTGACAGAGGTAGGGGGAGAGAGCCTTGAAATCACTTAAATTTTAGCTTTCTCCACCTCTATACCATGCTTTGAGATTTTATGGCCAAGGACTATGCCCTCCTCAACCATGAAGTGGCATATTCCCCAGTTGAGCACAAGATTGGTTTCTTCACACCTGGCCAACACCCTATCAAGATTTCTCAAGCATTCATCAAACGAGTCACCCACAACACCGAAGTTGTCCATGAACACCTCCAAAATGTCCTCGACCATGTTAGTAAATATGGCCATCATATACCGCTGGAATGTAGCCGCTGCATTACACAACCCAAATGGCATCCTAGAAAGGGAAAATGTACCATATGGGCAAGTGAAAGTGGTATTCTCCTGATCTTCTGGAGAAATTAAAATTTGGTTATACCCAGAATACCCATCAAACAAACAGGAAGGCACACCCAACAAGTCTATCTAGCATCCGGTCGAGGAAAGGCAATGGAAAGTGATCCTTGCAGGTCACTTTATTCAACTTGCGGTAATCCATGCACACCCTCCATCCGGTGATTGTCATGGTAGGAATTAGCTCATTTTGCACATTGGTAACCACGGTCATACCACCCTTCTTTGGCATACATTTCACCGGTGAAGTCCAAGAACTATCAGAGATGGGGTACACAACCCCAACATCTAACCACTTGATCACCTCCTTTTTGAACACTTCTTGAGTTGCCTCGTTCATCCTCCTTTGATGTTCCAAGGAGGGCTTTGCATCACCTTCTAGAATAATCTTGTGTATATAAAATGCGAGGCTTATTCCCCGAATATCAGCTAAAGTCCATATAATTGCCTTCTTTCATTTTCAGAGCACCGCCAATGTGGCATCAACCTGCATGTTAGTAAGACAAGAGGAAAGAATAACTGGTAAAGTTTAAATAGGGCCTAAGAATTCATACCTGAGGTGTGGAGGCAATGGCTTCAACTCTAACACGGGAGGTTCCTCGATTGAGGACATTGTTGGTGGAGTCTTCCTATTCTCATGATCCAAAGAGAGCTTCCGGGGCTCATAAGAGTAAGAGCCCATTCCATTTAAAGCATTAACACACTCCACCCGGCCTTCATCCTCATTTACATCAAGATTCAACAAATCCGTCTCTAGAGGGTCCTCCACATTGATCATTGCACTAGTATCATCAATCATCACTACCGTGACAAGATCCATAAATGAGCAAACTTCAATACAGTTGAGCTACTTCACTGACATACACACATGAAAGACCATTTTTTCACCACCTACTCGGAAGGTGAGTTTCCCTACTTCCACGTCAATTAAGGCCTTCCCAGTTGCAAGGAAAGGTCTTTCCAAGATTATAGGCACCTCAAAATCGACCTCGTAGTCAAGGATCAAAAAATCAACCGGCAAGGTAAATTTGTCTGGACAAGAACATCATCAATTATACCCAATGGCCTCTTCATTGTTCATTCCACCATTTGCAATCTCATGGAAGCCGTCCTCAGTTTACCAATACCCAAAGTCTGGAAAACTAAGTAGAGCATCAAGTTGATACTTGCCCCCAAATCACATAGAGCCACTCCCAATGGTGCAAAGAATGGTGAAAGCACCGGGATCTTCTAGCTCCGAAGCCATTGAGTGCACTATTGCACTAACTTGGTGGGTCATCTTGATAGTTTTACAATCCATGGATCTTTTCTTTATCACCAAATCTTTCATGAATTTAGCATAACCCGGTATTTGCTCTAGTGCCTCCACCAAAGGCACATTAATGGATAAGCTCTTCATCATGTCAATAAATTTCTTAAATTGATTCTCATTTTTCGGGTTCGCGAGCCTTTGAGGATAAGGTGGAGGTGTCCTTGGCAAATGAGCCTTGGCATTAGGCACAACCGTTTCCGGCATGTCTATTGCATGTACCCTAGATGGGTTCACATCATTCTAGGTTTCCACCTCGTTATCTTGGATATCAATCCTCACTTCTTCATTCGAGTTCTCATCAATCACATTCTCAACCACCAAAGGGATCTCCTTCTATGAAAACTCAACTTCATCACTCAAAATTTCTTTTTGCTTGGAGGCTTTCTCATCACTGCCTCATCCACTTCTTGTAGTTATCACCATTGTATGTCTGATATTATTCCCACCCTTTGGGTTGACTACCGTATCACTAGGTAGAGGCCCCTTAGGGAGAGTATTCAAGGATTTTGAGATTTGGACTAATTGAACCTCCAAGTTTCTGATTGAAGTATTGTGGGAATCCAACTGGGCATCAGAGTCAACATTCTTCTTCATTATCTATTCAAACATCATTTCAATTCTCCCCATTTCATGGTTCGATGAACTAGGACCTTGGGATGGAAATGGTGGTGGATTCTTAGGTTGTTGATACATCAGGGGCCTTTGAAAGTCTTGCCCCCAATTTCCTTGGTTGTTATTATTCCAATCGCCCTGATTGTTGTTTCTTGTTTCCACTCCAATTACCCTGATTGTTCTGATTATTGTTCTGGTTGCCCCAATTTGGATTTTGGTTATTGTTCCCCCAATGACAGTTCCCTTACTGTTGTTGATTTGCCCAATTGCCTTGGGATATCCATTGTTGTTGTTGGTTAGAAGAATTTTCCTTTTGGACTTGATAGTTATTCACGTATTGCACTTCTTTATTCTACTCGTCATAACCATCATCTTGGAACCCACCACTATCTTGGTCAAATTGATTCGAATTCCCTTGGTTCTGTTGGCTTTGTTGTCTTCTTTTGTTCACTAGCATGTTGACACCCTCCATAGAATTTACTTGTCGTGGAGTTTGAACTTGCTGTAATTATGCCTTTTCTAGCTGGTTCATTGTTGTTGTAAGTTTCGCTACTGCCTGCCTATGATCGTAGAGCTCTTTTTGTAAGGGAGTCACCATAGGGTCACCTTGCAGTACATTTTCTCTACATTGCAAAGTGGAGGACGTGCCAGCCATCTCATCAAATATTGCATTAGCCTCATCATATGGCATGTTCACAAAATTTTTCCCGATGAGCTGGTTCACTATGCACTGATTAGTTGTGTTAATGCCACGGTAGAATGTCTATTGTATCATTGACTTAGTCATATCATTATTGGGACATTCCTTTACCATAGTACGATATCTCTCCCATATCTCATGCAATGATTTGTTGGGCTTCTGTTTGAAAGCTAAGATTTCATCTCTTAAAGTTACCATGTGCCCCGACGAGAAAGAATATGCAATGAATTTATTTGCCAACTCATCCCAAGTAGTGATGGAATGGCTGGGAAGCCGTTCAAGCGAGTCCAAAGCCTTCCCTCTAAGTGAAAAAGGGAATAGTCTCAACCGAAGTACATCCTCTGACACATTTGTTTGCTTGCTCCCCCAACAGGTATCCACGAAACCCTTAAGGTATTTGTAAGCATTCTGATGGGGAGCACATGTGAAATACCCTCGCTGCTCCAACAAGGTTAGCATCGTATTTGTAATTTGAAAATTGCCCCCTGGATCCAGGGTGGGACAATTACACTAGCATATCCTTGGTTGGGAAGCACTTGAGCTGCTATTCTTGGAGGTGGCAGGGGAGGGTTTGGAACATTATCAATTGCCTGGGGCCTCTCCTTTGTCCTTGAGGTAATAGAGGCACATTATCATCTCTGTTATCATAAACCTCCTCCCCGGGTATCACGTTTCCAAGAGGGTCATTATTGTTGTTGTTTGCCGCCATTTTTGTACCTGAATTGGCGTCACACACAAATTAGTATCGTAGAAGGAAAGAAAAAAAAATACACAAAACTATTTAGATAGATAGACAAAACTGTTAGCTCCTGGGCAACGGTGCCAAAAAGTGATCGGGTCCAACCCTACACCACTACAAAGTGGCAAGAGCGGTCGATGCAGCTTTTACTCGACTAGGTCGGGATTGAATCCGCAGGGAGCTAGATTGTTTGGGATTTGGATTCCTATCTAAACTAGCGATGTGTAGTGCTCTTAATTACATTGCCAATCATAATTGTCCATTTGTTACTTCTAATTTTATACTAATGAGATGCTAAATTAAACTAAGAATAAATGCTTGTACGGTTTTCTAAATGGATAACGAGGCACTAGGGAAGTGACTCTCTCCTAGGTGAATATTTCATGGGTTCTAAAGCTTAAGGAAATTTTGTTAGGTTGGGGATTGCGATCCAATGAACAAAACTACTCACTCTATACCTCTCGGTTGCTTGAGTGACTTTGCCCTAATTGACTTTCTCAAGACCAATTGGGTGTCAAATTTTGTGCAAGCTATATAGGCTCAACTCGGGTATTACTATCAATCTCTTGGATATGCCCCAATTCCTTGTTGGAGTAATTTTCCTAGACTCAAACTCTCTTTCTCGAGAAGAGACCAAGTAAAAAAGGCACAACTTAGTGTTTTCAACCACTAATTTAACATAGAAAACACAAATCAGTCCAAAGATCAACCACCCATAAACATCTAAGCCTTAATATACAAGACTCATCAAATACCCATATTAGGGTTGAGCCACAACCCTAGCTAATGGGTCTAGCTACTTATAATAATGGAAGAAATCAGATAATTAGATGAAGAATAACCCATATAATATGTTTACAAGCTAAGAATTACAGATACAATGTTGAACTGGCTACAAAATTACTCAAAATAGGTCCAAAACGGCCTTCAAGTGCTCAGCTACAAATTAGATAACCTAAAAATCCGAAAAAAAAATATTTATACAAGGCCAAATTTTCTGGACAAAAATACCCCAACAGAGGTATCGCAGATCATGGAAAATGCACTGCGACCGTGGTGATAATTTTTTGTTTTATTTCTGAGTCTCTGAATCTGGCCACCGCGAACCGCATAAAATGCACCGCGGCCGCAGTGGCTTCACTGCGGACCGCACAAAATGGACTGCAGACCGCGATGGCTTCCAATATTCCGAACTCCCAGCTCTCTGAATCCCCTCTCCACGGATCGCATAAATTGAATTGCGGCCGCAGTGAGGCTACTGTGGCCATGAAGAACTTATCGCGGACTTAGTGCTTGAGCTTTCAAAATTGCATCCCTCGGATTTTTTCCATCGCAGACCACACTAAATGGACCACGGCCACAGTGGGTCTGTCGCGGCTGCAGTGGATTTTATGTTGTAGTAGTGCTTTGACTTATTTTTGGTACTTGTGCAGGTTTCACTCTTTTTTGAGTTGGTTTTGACTATTTGTCACTTTTTTGACCAAATCTTGCAAACAAGTACAACATGTAATGTTTTGGGACTATTTGTATACATTTTTAATCCAAAACTCAAGTAAAAAGGAGTGTAAAATAAACTAGAATCCCTAGTTATCAGGTACCTTGGGAGCTCGCCCTGTCTTCCATATTTACTTTTGGGATTACAAGGCGGTACCTCCGAGCTCCCCTGTCAAACATTTTTATATTTGGGACTACGAGGCGGTACCTCGGGAGCTCCCTACCTTGTATTTTTACTTACGGGAATATATTGCGATACCGT
Organism: Nicotiana glauca; assembly: GCA_026770625.1. Lineage (NCBI taxonomy): Eukaryota > Viridiplantae > Streptophyta > Magnoliopsida > Solanales > Solanaceae > Nicotiana > Nicotiana glauca. Next base: position 139,744 of record MU752373.1, on the reverse strand, counting down.
TGGAGCTCGCCTATCTTGTATTTACTTTTAGGACTTCGAGGTAGTACCTTGGGAGCGCCCCTATCGTTTACTCATGTTGTATTGTGTTGGATTTTTGTATGACACTTTGAGGATTTGTATTTCTGTGTTTGTACTTGTTTTCGATGAATGAGTTATTTTAAGTTAAAGAAATTACTATTATGTTTTAATTTAATAAGTTTTACATCCAAATCAGTAGCTTATCAGATTCTTTATTTTAATTGAAATATCATTTTCTTCACTCAAACTATTTCCAAAAAATGGCTTGAACTGTTATTTTGATCGGCTTACTTAATCTTAGAGACTAAGTGCCATCACGAGGCCTATGGTGGGATTTTGGGTCGTGACAAGTTGTTACCAGAGCTCTAGGTTCATAGGTTCTACGAGTATGAACGATTTTAGTAGAGTCTTGCAGATTGATACGTAGACGTATGTTCTTATCTTCGAGAGGCTACAGAGCTAGTAGAAAAATTTCTATTTCTTTCATTCCCTATCGTGCGATATTTATTTAGCTTGATTCATATATCTTAAGTCCTTTTTCATCCACTCATGTATGAAATTGGCGCATTTGGTATCAACTATGCGCTAACAGTTCGTGATACTATAGATGGGCTATAAGGGAGCCATGGTTACTCAACCACTGTTACAACGAGTCATCCAGAACGAGGATATAGAATTATTGTGAAATTATTTAGTAGTGCGCATAGGGGTGTAGCAGATTCTGACATTTGATTGATAAGTACGAGTTTAAGAATGTTTATTTGGTTTCCTAATCATCACAATCGTGGTAAGGTCACGAGGTGGACGTAGATCTGAAGATAGTTGGTGGTATTAGAGACTATATGGTTCATAAGGGATTTCTATTTAGTGAAAGGGTACACACTAGCAGTCAAGGAACTAGAGGAAGCAATTTTGACTGTCACGAGGATGACATGCGCCTAATAAATGGCTTGATATGTCTTATCACTAGTGTCATATGAGCGGTAAAGGTTATATTGTGGATCATCGGAATGTGTCCTATTTCTTTGCGCCAAGTGAGAGGAGTCCACTATGAACGATTAGATTACGGGGTAATGTGTTATATCAGTTTTGTATATATATATATATATATATATATATATATATATATATATATATATATATATATATATATATATATATATATATATATATATATATATATATATGTGTGTGTGTGTGTGTGTGTGTGCGCGTGTGTGTGGGGGGGGGTATTGAAAGGTCCTCTGAAACTTGTATATGATTAAGAACTGAGATTTGTATGGGATGATGTTGGGACTTGCAGTATTCACGCGTCCTTAATAATTCTACATTTCAATAGCAAGCAAGGTGATAGAAATAATGTTAGAATACTCGAGGTGCTGCAGTAAGTTCTTTTAATACCCCACCAGCACGAGGTTCCTATAATGGTTATTCTAGCTATCTGACATAGACTCGGTATGAGTACCTGAACCCGCAGAGAGGTTGTATTAGTGTGGTGATACTAGGCACATCATGAGAGATTGTCCTAGACATGGGAGATGCATATTTCATCAGAATACTCGGGCTATAGGTTCTATTCCAGTTACTACCCCGAACGCACCGACAACTAAGGGTCGAGGACCAGCGAGCAGAGGGCGCCCTAGAGGGGGGAGGACCGACCCATTGATATAATTGATATGGTATGGATGAGGCTGCTACACCAGATGTTGTTGTTATAGGTATGATTTTTATTCTTAATAAAAGAGCACTATTGTTATTTTGATTCAATTTTGATTATTAAGGTGAGTCCACCTATTACGCTCCACTTATGGGTGAGCTTCGCAATTTTGTGACCCATTTATATGTTTATTCGTATTGGGATATTTGGCGGTATTAGCCCCTGTCTATCAATTTATTTTGCACTCTATTGAGGGCTATAAGTCCAAAAATGACTTTCAAGTACTCACTACAGTGGGTTTTGATGTGATTTCAGAATAATTGATTTAAATTTTATGAATTATTTTCCCTACCAGTACATGGGTTCATTGTGCATTGTGAAATTGTTTATCGGATTTTATGAAAAGAAGAACAAGAAATGGAAATTTTTCATTGGCACTATGTGATAAAATACTTGTGATTCATAGTTGAGGATGATATCCTCGCATTTTTATATAATGTAAAATATTTAAAATGTACTACAAACTGCGGTGGAAGTTATACAAGCACGAGGTCCTTGTGGTGAAAAAATTATGTGTTTAAATTTTTCCTTTGTGCAATTTAAAATTTGTAATATAGTATTAATAGGGAGTCATGCCTATTAGGCTTATTGGATAAATTCTTGTATGTATTTCTATGATATTTATCCATATTCGTGTTGTGAATATTTAGTTTTAGCCTACAGGTGAGTGCCTAGGTGGCGTTAAATATGACTCGTTAATTTAGTTAAATAATTATGAGGTCTTCATGCCTCTTGTGTTGCTGTCAGTATTGTGAAAATTCCGCCGGTGCTATAATTGATTATGAATAGCTAATATGATCACAAATGAGGTTATGGGCATACGTATGATGTGTGAGAGTATAAGCATGAAATTTCCACAACTTGTTTAGATTAATACAATGTGTTAATATGAATATGAAGACTTTTTGAAGTTTATTGGAGTATAAGAAATTGGCTTTAAAGTTTATAAATGAGGATAAAAGGAATAATCTCAACTAAGATGGTGTTGTCGGACCCATGTTAAATTGCGGTGATGTAGAATCACTCACGAGTATGTTTGAAAGAATACACTCAGTAATTTAATGTCCTCAAAATAATTCATGGCACGTTCGAGGACGAACGTATGTTTTAGAGGGAGAGAATGTAACGACTTGACTTGTAGTTTTAAGAATTTATGACTCATTTAGCGACTTAAAGTCCCGAGATAATTCGTAATATGTATTATAACTTGCGTGTGCAGCCGAGTTGGATTTTTAGAAGATTCAAAATTAAATTGAAAGAACAATTCTCATTTTTGAAGCTAAAATAAAAAGAGCTGCCTGGAGTTTTACTTTTAAGAAAACGACTCTTCAATGGAGATTTGGTGATTCCAATAGCTTTGTATGGTAATTTTTTACTTAGGCATGCGCCCGGAATTAGATTTGGATGTCCGTAAAATAAATTGAAGCAATTTGGAGAAATATGGAAAATAATGGAATCCAGAAATTTGTCTGAGTGTTGAATTTTTTATATGTGTTGGAATTTGATTCTGGAAATTGGAACATGTCTGTTATGTTATTTATGTCTTGTGAGCAAAATTTGAGGTCAATCGGACTTGATTTGATAGATTTCGACATCAAATGTAGAAGTTAAAATTTCTTAGTTTCAATAGGCTTGAATTGAGGTGTTATTCATGTTTTTAGCATTTTCTGATATGATTTGAGGCATAGACTAAGTCCGTAAAATATTTTGGGACTTGTTAGTATGTTTGGACGAGGTCCCGAGGGGATCGGGTGAGTTTCAGGGTGGTTCGGACCATTTCGAGGCCATTTGTAGCTGCTAGGTTTTGGCTACAGCAGTGTGCTAGGTGATTGCGTGAAATTGGCCATGATGGCGGTGAGTAAACAGGAAAAAATGGCCAGTTAATTCACGATCGCAGAAGGCCTTTCGCGATCGCATAGAGGAGACTTCCTGCTGCTCGGACCTAACTTTGGAAGCTTATATCTCACAATCTATAAGGAATTTGGAAATAATGCAAAAATGTAAGTTGTATTTACTTTGTATAGTTTCAAAAATCAAACCATTTGAATTTGGAGTTATGTACAAAAGTTATGGTCGATACACTACAGCATGTCCGGGAGGAGTTTGAAAATCGCGAAGATGAAATTTGTGTTGCATAGTTCTGAATTTGATAGCTTATATCGTGTATTATATAAGGAAATGGAGATGAGCAAAGAATGAAATTTCTAGCCCTTGGTGTCTAGTTTTTAAAAAGTTCAACCATTTGCAATTTGGAGTTTTGTACAAAAAGATATGACCATTATACTTGAGGCTGTCAAGAAGAGCTAGACACTTGTTCTTTGCAATCGCGATGCATTTTCCACGATCGCGAAGGGAAAATATTACACTGAGAAATGTTGTGCTTCGTGATCGCAAAGAATTTTAGGCAATTTCAAAGAGTAAATACGTGGGCAGTAGCTATATTTTGATGTTTCGGCAATTTTTAACATATTTGGATCTATGGAGCTCGGATTGAAGCGATTTTCATCAAATAGATTGAGGTAAGTGTTCTATATCCGGAATTTATTATACTTCATGATTCAATGGTTATATACATCTTTAATTTTAGATTTAAATGGAAAAAATCAAGATTTTCGCAAACCTTTTCAAGAACGAAAATTTAAGATTTGGGGTTCAATTGTCATCGGAATTTGATAAAATTTGTATGGTTGTACTCGTATAGGAATGGGTGTTCGGATTTCGTGAAAATTATGTCGCGTTCCGAAAGGCGGGTCCCGCGTTGTCTTTTGGTTGACTTTTAAATGAAATTTGAAGTCAATATTTTATTTTGCAGAATTGTTGCTAATGAATTTTAATTAAGTTATACAATTAATTTGGATAGAGTTGAGCTGTTCGGAAGTCAATTCAAGAGAGAAGATTATTTTGAAATATCGGCCTAATTGTGTTAATGTAAGTATCTAGCCTATCTTTAAGGGGAGAATTGCCCCTTAGGCATTGAGTATTATGTATCATTTGTGAACTGTGGAAAGCCGTGAACGCGAGATGATGAGCCCGTACTAGGGCTTATATGTAAAAAATTTATTGGTTTAAATTCTTAAGCATTTGTACGTATTACATTGAATAATTGTGAACATTTATCAATCCTCAATTTCTGTGTCTCAAATCCTTATTTGTCGAATTTGTTTTTATATGATTAATTTGTGTGGTTGATAATTGAATTTTATATGAATTCTTTGTGTTTGTTGATTGATATTCCCTGAAAATAATTATTTTATGGATTTTACTATCTACAAATACAACAATAACAACAACAACAACCCAGTAATATTTCAGTAATGGGGTCGTGGAAAGGTAGTGTTACACAGACCTTACCTCTACCCCAAGGAGTAGAGAGGTTGTATTCAAACCATCGACTCGAGAAAATAAAAATACAAAAGGAGACAATTTTAGTATCACCAAATAAATTAAAGAAAAAATAGGAACAAAAATAAAACCCAAAAGAAAGATGCAAAATAAAAGCGTCGCTAGTAAATAGGTCATGTACTGAATAGTGAAATAGTAAGGTACAACATGACCACTTGCTATCTTAGACAAAAACTCTAAGTTTAAACCCTAACTATCTGCAAATAATTAAGTAAATAAGTTTAAAAAGAGGCATTATATATTTATCAAAAATTTAGATTATAGAAGGTGTTGTCTTATTATAAATTACTTTTCCATCCTTGTGGTTGTTTTGGCTAATTGCTGTGGAATTAATTGATTTTTTTCGTATCTTTAGAATTGGTTGTGGCATATGGACAATTTGTGACATGTTGCAATATTTGAGCACTTAATGTGAAATTTGTGACTTGTTGTATATATCATTATTGGATCACTAGTAAGTGTCAAAGTCAGCCATCTCGTCTCTACTTCTTCAAGATTACACGGGATACTCATTGACTACACGTTATTTTCGTACTCATACTACACTTCTTTGCATTTTTTTTGCACAGGTATATGTAACTCTAGCGGCCTACTTGGTGTAGCAGCACGGATGATTCTGGGACTAGGTGAGTTGCATTATTCGAGGCGGCCTGCAGCTAGTATAACCCTTCCAGTATATTGTATTTACTTCCTGTCCACTATATTCCTGACAGATATTGTATTTTATTTCCTTATCAGTATATGCTCGTGCACTTATGACACCGGGTTCTAGGGTGGGTTTGAAATATTTTGTACTAATTGCTTATTATTTAATTTGAATTGAAGCAGTTATCTTTTTATTTATGAAAAATTTAAGGAAAATCTTAGTTTTCAAAACTGTTAAAACTGAGAACTTCATCAAGTAATTTGGTTGTCTTGCCTGACAGCTGTGTCTAGCGCCATCGCGGCCCTTAGTGGATTTTGGATCGTCACAACATGGTATCAGAGCACTAGGTTCCTAGGGTCTCACAATTTATGAGCAAGTCTAGTAGAGTCTCACAGATCGGTACGGAGACGTCTGTACGTATCCTCGGGAGGCTGCAGGACTGCAAGGAGTACTTCCCTTCTTGATTCCTTATCGTGCGATTTGACTTCCTGTGTGGCTTATGCCTTTGTTTCTTTCCTACTCAACCTTATGCGACGTGAAGCGCTTGTTTTAAATCGAGAATGGAAGAGTTGTAATGGCACTACAAATGTGGTGCGGGTGTTTCTCCTTGCAAGGTTATTTGAGCTATTACCGTCGCCTTGTGGAATGATATTCTATTATTTCAGCAAAGTAGCGGTACTTCTGAGGGGAGGTTTACTCAGTGCATGGTCTAAAGATTCGGTAATTATTCCCGGCAAGAGAAAAGCAATTAGCCTATGAATGTCCAGATTTGGGCTGATGGAGTAGCAAGGCTTGGTGTTGCAAGCGTGGTGGAGTTTTTTCCTATGATGAGGTGTCATTGTCCCTATTGAATATACTGAGTTCATCGGTGTTATAATCTTCTACAATTCTCTTTGGGAGCATGAAATAGTGAGATAGTATTGAAGAAGTGACTGTCAGAGATCACGTGGTGTGGCGGTTCAGGATTGAATCGGTGTTTCTAATGTCGACGGCTCGAGAAAGATGATCTTCAGAAAGGTTTAAAATTAGTAGCGATGGTGGGTAGAAATGCTATGAAGATAGATTCTATTTAAGGCAGTAGCTGAACAGCAAAGGACGAGGAAGGACATGTGGAAAGCGTTAGGCGGTGTTCAAAAATTCTAAAAGGCCAGGTATATGAAGCGAAGGTCGAGTAGTTGATTAAGGAAGCAGGTTTGCCCAAAGAGGGAGAGTGGAGGAGTTGCATGTAGGATTTGTAGTAGGAATGATCGCGTACCTTAAAGAAAGTTTAGAGGGATTTGAGAATATTAGTGATTAGTGATTGGGGTCTATGGATTTAATCTGAAGCATGGGCTATTATGCGGCAGGAGACTTGGTATAACTGAAAAGGGCTACTTGAATTGAAGAAGGATACAACATAACTTGAATGGGAAGGATGTTGCCGCACATTTAATTGATGTCCAGGAGGGGTGAAAGGACTTGTGCAGCTAGAGGATTAGCTCGGACGCAGGATGGGTTATTGGTGTCATGGTGATAGTACCCTGTGCAGCAGCGTCAGAAGATGTCAAAAAATTATTTCCACATATGGTTTATTCCCTGTGAACAGGTTAGCGGTCACGTGGTTGGCGAAGTTTTCGTGAAGAATTCTATCGGTTATATAGTAAAGAGATCGGTTATGCAAATATGTTTGATGATTCAGAATATAAAAAGGGGGCTTTATAGAAAGATTTCGAGAATTTTGGCGGTTTATTGCTCAAGGTTATGTCAATAAGAGATAAAGAGGATGGGTGACTTTCAGATTTGTAAAGTAATGGCTTCAAGCTAAGTGGGAGAGTCCCACCGCTTATGATTGGGTTGCATGGTTAGCTACTTGTGAGGTTTCTTGTTATTAGCGTATTGATGGGTTATCTCAGCTAGGGGAAAAGACCATAAGTGATAATTTGAGCAAATAAATTGTTGAATGTATGATATGGTTGGCCTTATTGGCTCATGTTCAGAATTGGGGGAAGGATTCATGATTTACGCCTTGTATAGATGCAGGTTTCAAAGGAAGTGATTTCATCGGTGCTTCGTCGAGAGGGTATTCATGTGTTATAAGATTTATGGAGTTGGTTATATTCAGGACCAAGTCAGAGCAGTTGGCTCTTAGCAACGGTTCTAATGGATTCAAAAGGGGTATAGAGTGGCGCCTAATGATTTCGAGCCTATAGGCGCGGTTGAGAATCAAGCTTTTGTAGCAGCTTATGAGTGGAGGCTCAGAATGTTCTATGATGTTCTAACTTCAGTGTAGCACTTGGGAGGAAAATGAGAAAAGACTTCGGATTCGTAGAAGGATTTGCAGAATGGGCATATTAGTTGATGGTGCAAATGTGCGCGTAAGGAAGGTATGAAATGGTTCGTGAGATTTGGTACAACAAGGTCTCGTGATTCAAGGTCACTCGAGATGAGTGCAAATAGACTATGTTATGTGTTGAACGGAGTTAGTATTATTTCTAAGGAAATCAAGGATAAATTGGAAGAAGATAGATTGATTAGCCATAGTTAAATTGGCATATTGGTGTTAGTGATTGGTTCTTTCAGCGTGATCAAGTTATGCAAGTGATTTGTGACGATACATGTGAGTCCTGCCGGCCGCCGTAATTGACACTATTCAGAGGTATTATACCATTATGGAATGTGATGTGTGGGCGGATCCCGGAAGGGTTGTGGTGGATTAGACTACTGATTTAGGATTTGAATGTTCTACTGCTATGAGGATTCACCTGCATGTTGCTATGGTTCTCCTGAAATGAGTTAAGTGGGAAGTTTTATATGATGAAGCGTTAGCCTAATAGTGGTTCCGAAGCTATGATGAAAAGCGTGTTCTATCGTATGTTGGATTGATAGGTGCAGTGAGTGGTATGAAATTTGAAAGTGAGAATCAAGGTTAGGTGCAGTGAGTGGTATGAAATTTGAAAGTGAGAATCAAGGTTGCGGTTTGGTGTTGACAAGGAGGTCACGACCTCGGATGAGCAGAAAGGAGTTTGGATGTTTAAAGTAGTTGGTATGGTCTTTAGTGTCACCTCACATAGGCCACTCATAAGAATAAGACGTTCAACTCCCTAAAACACGTGTAATTGAGAGAGTCATCATATCAGTGCCTTGGGGAAATGCCTACCTTCAGGAGAGGATTACCGAGATCAGTGCCTTGTGCAAGAGGCTTCATGTATCGATTTGTGGATTCTTAATTTGCTATATAGAATTGTACGGCTGTTGGTATGGAGGTACGACCCAGTTATTTGTTGTGGTAGGTTGTGGGAGTGTGTCCCACAGGAATATTTTATAAGTGTAGCAGGTAGCCACTTGATTGATTAAAGACTTAAACCAAGTATGAAGGTTGTGATAATATCGTTGATTTGAGAATATATTCCTGGAGGTCACTCAGTTTATTGAGTTTTGGATTGTGGATGATTTATCGGACTGTGATGGATGTTCTTATGTGTTATGATCGGAAGAGGAGTTATTAAGGACTTTGAAAGGTAACTAGCCTAGTTCAGGGTGACCAGAATCGACTTGAGGTCAGTGGATGGATTCAAATATGAATAGGGGCTCTATATCAGGCCAAACATGTTCATTTCAGTAATGCGTTCATTATGGAGGAGTAGTCAGGGTGTTGTTTCGTTGTCAGATATTTCATGTAGTGATAAATTCTACCGTGTGAGTTGTGATAGGGCTTGAGAAATTGCTTATGTGTTGAGGGTCCACGTAGAAATGATATTATATCAGCAAAAAGGCTCTTGAAATTCAGATTGTGTATCACGCCTCAGTTGTGCTTGACTTTTGTAGCTTATAGCGTTATATGTTCCCTTAGGGATAGTATCATGCACTTACTATGTTTATGACTAATATTCGGTATTCTATTGTAATGAGCAAATCTAACTTGATATGCACCTCCTTATGTGATATCTATGTGTGGATCGGGTGACACGCCGCCCTGGGTATGTTATTCGGATCGGGTTGCGGGCCGCAACAATATGATGTTGAGTATAGTTTTCTGTATGCTATTTTTGTATGCCTTGCTTCCTATTTTCTAAGGAAAGTCCGTATTAGTGCATGTGTTAGGTAATTCCTTCCATAGTTCGTTTTCCTTTTGTATCGCGTTCGAATCGGTAGCCTATTGGCACATTGTAGCATCATATGAGACCTTTGGTCATGTTGGGGGTGGCTTATTGCCTAAGCAGTTCGTACTGGGTGAGACGAGATCATTGGATTTAGGATCAGTGCAATCTGACCATATGAAGTATATTATGGAGCTAAGACCATTATTTGGTTCTGAATGAGGTGATGGTTCTTGTTAGGAGTATAGACCTAATGATTTGTTGATTCGGCAGTCGGTTATGAATTTCTACACATCTCTTCTGTCATGGCGGTATTGTAAGAATTAGAGCAAGACCTACATAGGTCGTGAGGTGCAATAAGGGCATCGGATTCGTGGAATTTTGATTAATTCGACCAGAGGATGTTATTGTGGTTCTGTGAGGAAAGTGGTGCAAGTTTTGAATTCAGCTAAGGTATGCAGTCGTGTTTAGGGTTGCGTGTAGTTGTTGATATAGAGAGCGTATTTTGGAAACAGGTCGGGCATAGAATTCCGGATGTTGGAATTGGGTTCTAAGGCCTATTTGCTTGAATAAAGGGAATATATTCAGAATTGATCGAGCTAATGTTCTCAACTGAGTGGTGGTAGCACGAGAAGGTGCATGAGATGTTAAACAGTTATTTCAGACTACTTCAGTGCAGTTCTCAGCACGTTCGAGGACGAACGTATGTTTAAGTGGGAGAGAATGTAACGACCTGACCAGTCGTTTTGAGCCCTAGCACGTCGTTCAACAGTTTGTGGCCATGAGCAGCTTCATTTCAGGTATTACGACTTGTACGCGTGGTCGGAATTGAGTTTCGGGAAGTTCGGAGTTGATTTGGGAAGAGAATTCTCATTTCGGAAGCTTAAAGTTGAAAGAATTAACTAGGATGGGATTTTTGAGTAAACGACCTCAAAATAAGGATCAGAAGGTTCCAGCAGGTTCGTATGATGATTTCAAACTTGGGCGTATGCTCGGTTCAGGTTTTTGATAACCCAGGAGCGATTTGATGCCTATTGTGGAAGCTAGCATTTTAGAAAAAATTTCATAAGTTTGACTTGAAGCGCATTTCAGTGTTATCGATGTCCATTTGGAATTCCAAGTCTATAAATAGCTCTGTATGGTCATTATGGAGTTGGGAGCGCGATCGGAAGTGAATTCGGAGGTCCGTATGTCATTTTGGATCCATTTGGATAAAGATAGAAAATTGAAGGTTTTTAGAGAAGTTTGACCGAAAGTGGACCTTTTGATATCGGTGTCGGAATCTGATTCCGGAGGTTGGAGTAGGTCCGTAATGTCGAATATGACTTGTGTGAAAAATTTGAGGTCAATCAGACGTGATTTGATAGGTTTCGGCATCAAATATAGAAGTTCGAAATTCTAAAGTTCATTAAGCTTGAATTGGAGTGTAATTCATGGTTTTATCGTTGTTTGATATGATTTGAGGCCTCGAGCAAGTCTGTAATGTATTTTAGGACGGGTTGGTAGGTTTGGTTGAGGTCCCGGGGGCCTCAGGCGTGTTTCGGAAGCTCAACGGATAGATTTTTGCCATGTGAAGATTGCTGGTTTTCTGGTATAAGTGCAGCAGGTTTTTACTCTATGCGATCGCGAGAGAGGGTCTGCGATCGCATAGAGTAAGAGTTGAGGGAGCTAGAATTTAACTTATGCGATCGTAGGAGGTGAAATGTGATCGCAGAGGAGGAAGGTTGGGGCTTATGCGATCGCAGGTTTGGTTTCGCAATCGCACAGAAGGAATTAGAGAGGCAGCAGAGTTGGCCTATGCGATCGCGGGGCAAGGTTTGCGATCGCATAGAAGGGTCGCCTGGGTAGTGTTCTTTTAAAATCGGGTTTTGGCTCATTTTCACTTCATTTCTTCCATGGGAGCCAATTTTGGAGCAACGTTGGAGTGTCATTTTCATCACCAAGCATGAGGTAAGTGATTTCTATAAGTTTTGAGTATATACAAGGTTTATATATGAATTTAGACATGGAAAATTGTAGAAAACTTGGGGTTTGAGGAAAAACCTAGAAAACTATTATTCTTGGATTTTGACCACGAATCATATATTTGAGTTCATGAGGCTATTGTTAAACATTATCTTCAAAATATTTCGGATTCCGGGCACGTGAGCCGGAGGGCATTTTTGTCAACTTTTCGATCGGGGTTAGAAATTGCTATAAATTAGATTGTAATGAATAATTGAGCATATATTAATAGATTTGCGTAATCATTGGCTAATTTTGGATCATTCTGCATCAATTAGATTCTTCGAAAGGGCGTAGAATGCCGGATATGGATCTTCGGAGCGAGGTGAGTCTCCTTTCTAACCTTGTAAGAGGGAATTATACCCATAAGTGAGTTAATTGGTTATGTGCTCCTATTTGTGAGGGCTACATACGCACGAGGTGATGGGGGTTCGTGCGTAACTGCTATTATGCTATTGTCCGGGTAGTCTAGGACCCAAAAGCATGCTATACTTGGATTAATTGTAAACTTATCAACATTTGAATTGCTTAAATCACCTCGAGATAGTAAATGAATTTCCAAAAAATATTAAACTTCATTTCAAAAATCTTTAAAAGAGAATTGTCTTTTCTGTGGATAATTGTTCCTTGTTTACTATTTGATTGACCGTCTGTGTGTGTTTAATTTTGGAACGGGCCGAACGCCTCGGCAAGTGCACAGTTTATTTCAGTTGGATCGGGTCGTCGCCTCGGCATAATATGTGCATGCTTGTATTGCTGCCTTGAAATTATTTAAGTTGTTATTGCCTCTTAATGGTTTGAGAATATTTGGATAATAATAAAAAGAAAAAATCTGGAAATTTCCTATAAAAGAAATAATTGTTTCCTTGTTTCCTTTTATTGGATTAAAATCATGTTTATAGAAATTCACGATTTAATGTATTATTGACACCTTTATTGAACAACTAGTAAGTGTCGAAGTCGACCATCTCGTCTCTACTTATTCGAGATTAGATGGGATACTCATTGAGTACACATTGTTTCCGTACTCATACTACACTTCTGTGCATTTTTGTTGCACGGGTATATGTAACTCTAGCGGCCTACTGGGCATAGCAGCACGGATGATTCTTGGACTAGGTGAGTTGCATTATTCGAGGCGGCCCGCAGCTAGTATAGCCCCTTCCAGTATATTGTATTTACTTCCTGTCTACTATATTTCGGTGTATTTTATTTTCTTATCAGTAGATGCTCATACATTTGTGACACCAAGTTCTGGGATGGTTTTAAAATATTTTGTACTAATTGCTTATTATTTAATTTAAATTGAAGCAGTTATCTTTTTTTTTATGAAAAATTGAAGGAAAATCTTAGTTTTCAAAATTGTTAAAAATGAGAACTTCATCAAGTAATTTGGTTGGCTTGCCCGACAGCCGTGTCCGGTGCCATCGCGACCCTTAGTAGATTTTGGGTCGTGACAGTGGTAATGAGAGTGAGAGTGTTGTCCAATGGTACTTTGTATTTAATAGATGTAGAAGGCAAATGTGTGGATATGGCTATCGATTCTGATGCAGTTAAAAGATATTATGTATGATTTCTTTAGTTAAACTGTATTTGTTTGTACTTGGCATGTTTTGAAGATTGGAATGACAAAGGCATTTTGTTCTACTATCTAAACACTTTGTCCTTTGTTACCCCTTTTGAGCCTTATTTCTTTCATTTCATATCCCTCTTTTGGAACCAGTAGCAAATATCAAAAATGCAAGCGTGAAAGATAAGTAAAGGAAAAGAGAGAAAGGGAAAGGAAGAAAAAAAAAGAAAAAAGAAGAAAAAAAAAAGGAGAAAGGGAAAAAGAAAAAAAGAAAAAAAACAACAAAACAACAAAAAAGAGAAAAGGGAAGAAGCAAAGAAGAGAAAGAAAAGAAAAGAAAAGAAAAATCACAACAAAGAAAGTAATTCCTATGTCATGAACTACGTTCGACCTAATTACTTTTAAGGATACGTAGGCAGCCTCACGGTTCGGTCCCATCAAAGTAAAGATCCAAAAGTCCCCAAGAAAAGGAACTGGGGCAGAAGTTGTGGTTGTGCAAGAGATTTGATTCTGAAAGTTGTAATTTTGAACCCATTTGAATTTTTTTGAGCCTTTTGATACCCTTTCTTTCTAACCTCATCCAAAAGCCCACGTTACGGTCCAGATAAAGACCTTCTGATCAGTCTTCGAGAGATGGCAAGTAGAGGCGAATCGTATCAGGGGCAACATTCTGGTCCAAACAAGGAAAATAAAAAAATAAGAGAGTCTTATTGGTGAAAACCTTCACGGGTACCGCAAGGCAATTGAAAGCTGAGAGAAATAAAAAAAATAAGAGAGTCTTATTGGTGAAAACCTTCTCGGGAACCATAAGGCGATGGTGAGTTGAGAGAAAGATCAAAATGAGAGAGGCCTGATGGTGAAAACCCTTCAGGCACTACAAGTCAAATAAGGATCATGAATCGGATTGGATAAGTGGAGCATTGAAGCCTGATTTCACGGCGGAAAGGTACAACAAGAGCTTAACATCAAACTTGTTTAACAGAATAGGCCACAGGTGCATGTCATGGTAATTAGAGTTGGTACCTACATCTGATAGGTTTCTGCTTTGTAGCTTTCTTATTAGGAATCATCTCTTTCCTTTTGTCCTGAGTCTGCTTGGTCAAAACAAGTGAGAAATGATATCAAAATTTGCCACCAGCTTTCTAATTGCACAAAACGGGATCTGACTAGCACATCAAAGTGTCATAAGTCAGGAAAGAACAACAAGCGCACTGAGCTAGTAACAACCAACATGCTTTGGGATTCGTGATACAAAGACTTGGTATATATCAATTCATGGACAATGCAACAGAAGGAGGGCTAGGGTGAACGGATCAAAGGTATTTTATGTGATAAGACTGACAAAAAGGGTGGTAAGCCAGTGACAAGCAAGATCTTCCAAGCAGAAATCAAAAGTCATCATGGCAAGCGATGGAGCAATAGATCTCAAGGCCAAGGCCAGTGATTTAAATCAGGAAATAACAACATGCGCACTGAAGTTGGTAACAATCAATATAATGTGAGGATCATGTGAAACACAAAGGTTTGGTAGATGTCGGTTTATGAGCAATACAACAGATAGAGGGTATTGGGATTGAACGAAGAAGAGGTATTTTCTATGATAAGGGTGATAGAGAAAGTGGTTAGTCATTGAACAAGAAAGGTCTTTCAAATGGAAATCAAAGCCATCATGGGAAGTGAAGGAGAAACCGCCCTCAAAGTCAAGGCCACAAACCAACCACCATATTTTTAAACTAACAAGATTTTTCTTTGATTAAAACAGGTGCAGAAAATTTTGTTTGCTTCGAAGAAACCCTTCGTAAGGAAAGGCAAGCAACAGACAGGTTTGACCGTAAATTTTCAGGACCCTCCTTGAAAATGGGACCTAGTTTAAAAATCAAAACAATCATAAGTAGCAACATGTAGCATAAATGTACCCCAAGAAATATAAGTTGATTTCAAAGTTTGCATGTTCAACATAGGATTCAATTAGGAGTTTTCAGGACCTTCCTGGATAATGGGACCTAGTTTTAAGATTTTCGTTAGATAACAAGATGTAGCGTAAACTCTATTGTAGGTTAGTATAATTCAGCCATAAAATTGCCACTCTTAAGATAAGACCTGATTTTTTATTTTTAGGACCCTCCTGGATAATGGGGTGTAGTTTAAGACCATCTTAGATAACAAGATTTAGCGAAAGTCACACCTTTAGAAGGTATAACTTAGATTTAAAATTGACGTTTAATTAAGAGTTTTCAGGACCATCCTCAAAAATGGGACCTAGTCTAAAATTCAAAGCAATCATGAGTAGCAAAATCTAGCATAAATGTACCCCAAGGAATATAAGTTGGTTTCAAAGTTTGCATGTTTAAGATAGGATTCAATTAGGAGTTTTCAGGACCCTCCTGGATAATGGGACTTAGCTTTAGGACTTTCATTAGATACCAAGATTTAGCATAAGCTCTGTTGTAGGGTAGTATAATTCAGCAGTAAAAATGGTCACTCTTAAGATAAAACTTGACTTTTGATTTTTAGGACCCTCTTGGATAATGGGATGCAGCTTTAATACTTGCTTAGACAACAAGATATAGCGGAATTCACACCTCGAGAAGATATAATTCAGATTTAAAACTGTCATTTTAACTAGGAGTTTTAACGACCCTCCTGAATAATGGGACCTAGCTTTAAGATTTTCATTAGATAACAAGATTTAGTGTAAGCTATGTTGTAGGTTAGTGTAATTCAGCCGTAAAAAAAATTTGTCACTTTTAAGATAACACCTGATTTTTGATCTTCGGGACCCATTTTGTCACGCCCCAAAATCCGAGGAGCGCGACCGGCGCTTAACCGAGTAAACCCGACTAAGCAAGCCTAACATGTTTCATACATACTACCCAATCTTTGAATAAAGAGTAAATATACATCATTAATCAAATTATATGAACAAGTCTTTACCTTTTTCAATTTCCCTTCCATTAGAAACTTCGTTCATAATTATCAAAATATTATAAGTTTTTATAAATCTTTGTAAAACATCAATATTTCTACTTTAATTCCCAATACCAAACACCACCCACAACCTATCTACGGAGCCTCTAAATATAACTGAAAAATAATATGGAAGTGCCGGAAACAAGGATCCGGCTATACCTCTAAATACAAAGTACATGATAAACAATCGTACAGGACCCTGAAATGAAGTGGGGCTCACCAAATCAGCTGAAAGGAAGATGCGTCACCGGTTGCGACCAGCACTGCCTGCTATAGAACCACCTACAATCATAACACGAAAGTAGCGCCCCCAGCAATAGGGACGTTAGTGCCATTGAATAGCACTAGTATATATAACTAAACACCATCTATTTAGAAAGAACTTTCATATAACAATAAGGAAATCACAAGTGAAACTCATACACTTTAAATGATCACAAAATTATCAAATAAAAGGGATCACATAGCTTTCACGTAATTTCCATACCTTTAGTTTGTGTTTCATAGCCCGTCCATTGGGTTCACATATCATATTATACACCTATGTGTTTCATAGCCCGTCTATAGGGTTCACACATCATATTATATTATACACCTATGTGTTTCATAGCCCGTCCATAGGTTCCACATATTATATTATACACCTATGTGTTTCATAGCTCGTCCATAGGTTCCACATATTATATTATACACTTATGCGTTCCATAGCCTGTCCATAGGTTCCACATATTATATTATACACCTATGCATTTCATAGCTCGTTCATAGGTCCCACATATTATATTATACACCTATGCATTTCATAGCCCGTTCATAGGTCCCATATATTATATTATACACCTATCTATTTCATAGCCCGTTCATAGGTCCCACATATTATATTATACATATATGCATTTTATAGCCCGTTCATAGGTCCCACATATTATTATACACCTATGCGTTTCATAGCCCGTCCATAGGTCCCACATATTATATTATACACCTATGCGTTTCATAGCCCGTCCATAGGTTCACATATCAATTAATCGGCACATGGGGCCACAATCATTACAGCATACTTGGCACTAGGCCACATTTCATAACTCAATCTCTTATTTCCCACATTTCACATCATTTCCACATATTTCACGTCAATATCAATTTCAAAAACAAGCCATTTAATTCAAGATGTCAAGTACACATGAGAGGAACCATGAATCCTCAACATATACAATATCTTAGAAATCATACACCTCAAGTTCATTGTCAATGGAACTTCTAACATAAGGGTTCTTCCAAAAAAAAGGAGGGGACACACCAAACCATAATAGAAATAGACATCAAGTCATAAACAAGAAATTACACCAATCATTCTTGAATTAATCCTTTTCAATCACAACAATATACAATTTAAACATCGGTGTATGTAACAACTCGGATCACATTGGGGGTACTTATAAGGCAAATCAGTATCTCGAGCAACCATCTATGGGCATAAATTGAGTACAAGCCTTTAGACCACTTTATTGTTGTAGTCATTTACGAAAAGTGAAGTCAAGGCTCATTTCATAATCTATTTCATATTTTCTCGTGTCATAGGCATCACCAAGTACAATTACAATTCAAGTTCTCAGCACATTGGCCATACTCTATTTCTCAAAGTCACTTAGTTTATTTCAACCATCTTTATACATAAAGGATTTCACATAGTTTGGCATAATACATGCAACTCCAATCTTAGTTTAAGGTCTTAGCATTTCAGTACATAATTCATATATTTTGACCCTTTCAAATTATCAAGATAGCATGTTGATCATGTTGAGACACATCTTTCACGCATATAGGGTTACATCACTAATTCATGTAAAATAACAATCAATAAAATAATTCAACTTTAATCTTACCATATACACCCAAACACCGATGAAGCTCAATTTCTAAAAGACGGGGTTTTAGCCATACATACCTTTCTTGAGCTTTCCTTTAATTACTATGATATTTCGGGAATTCTAGCAACTTCAATCTATTTTGAGACATAACAAAATTGAACACAAATTAGGAAGATATTCATAATTCTAGCTCATTTGAGAATTTTATCAAATACTAGTTGAGCATCTTGATTTCAAATCCCTTTTACAAGATTTTTTTCATTCCCTAACCCAATCTTTACTTATTTATGTTTAAAAATATTCCCATAAACCTAATTTGTACGTGCATGAGAACTAATATTCTCTCATCCAAAAATCATCTTACTAATTACGCATTTCTAGTTAGATTTCGAAATTGAAGAATTGGAGAAAGAGAAATTCTTACCTCTTTGATGAAGAACTTGAGGTATTTCAAGGTTTGGACAAGATTTTGATGAACCATAACACTTATGCCTCTTTCTCTCTCTAAAAATGCTCTCCCCTGTCTCTAAAATGCCAGAAAAATACCCAAAAATAAACCCTCAATCGAGTTAAATGAAATGGGGTTCGGCTCTTAAAACCCCATTTTTTTGTACTGCCGCGCCGCGTGGGGCACCGCGGGGCACGGGGCGTCTCTGCAAAATGTGTCTGGAAATGAAATTTTGGACCATACTGGAATTTCTACTGGCACGGCACGCTGGGCGCCGCATGGGGCGCCGCGGTAGTGCAATTTTCTACGCTGCTTTGGTAATTTGGTCATAACTTTATGTAGAAATTTCCGAATGACGAACGGTTTGAATAGTTGGAAACTAGACTCAAAGAGCTTTCATATAATAGGTTGTTCATCACATAAAACCTTATACATATTTATATATGCTTTTTCAAAGTGGAGCCTTGTGCGAATTCATTTGAAATTTTAGCCTATTACAAAAGTTTTCCCATTTGGCATACACTTAGGCATCCCTTTGGACCTCACATCACTTATTACATGAGGAATACACTTATTCACCACATCCAATTCATTACATCATATTTAAAGCACAAAAAAAATATTACAATTAGTCTACCTGGCACCCTGAAATCCTATATCGCCTAGCAAAATTTTCCGGGGCCTTACACTCTTAGATAACAAGATTTAGCGAAAGTCACACCTGTAGAAGATATAATTTAGATTTAAAACCGTCGTTTAATTAAGAGTTGTCAGGACCCCTTCCCCTCCCCCCGGATAATGGGACCTATCTTTCAAATTCTTAGTAATATTTGGTAACATGAGTCAGTTTAACACTCACATATGTGCCCAGCTACCAAACTAGGCCAAAAAATCTTCTTGGTTTTGTCTATTTTTGTTGAAATCAGGCACCCACCTGGAGAACAAAGGGAAGTAGTGATTTTAGAATATGTTCGAGTTTTGGTAATCAGGCACCCACCTGGAGAACAAGGGAATAGAGTTCAAGTTTTGGTAATCAGGCACCCACCTGGAGAACAAGGGAATACGGTTCAAGTTTTGGCAATCGAGCACCCACCTGGAGAACAAGTGAACACAATTCAAGTTTTGGTAATCAGGCACTCACCTGGAGAACAAGGGAATACGGTTCAAGTTTTAGCAATCAGGCACCCATTTGGAGAACAAGGGAATACAATTCGAGTTTTGGTAATCAGGCACCCACCTGGAGATCAAGGGAATATAGTTCAAGTTTTTGGCAATCAGACACCTACCTGGAGAACAAGGGAACACAATTCAAGTTTTGGTAATCAGGCACCCACCTGGAGAACAAGAGAATACGGTTCAAGTTTTGGCAATCAAGCACCCACCTAGAGAACAAGTGAATACAATTCAAGTTTTGGTAATTAGGCTCCCACCTGGAGAACAAGGGAATATAGTTCAAGTTTTGGTAATCAGGCACCTACCTGGAGAACAAGGGAATACAGTTCAAGTTTCGGTAATCAGGCGCCTACCTGGAAAACAAGGGAATACAGTTCAAGTTTTGGTACTCAGGCACCCACCTGGAGAACAAGGGAATACAATTCGAGTTTTGATAATTAGGAACCCACCTAGAGAACAAGGGAACATAATTCAAGTTTTGGTAATCAGGCACCCACCTGGAGAACAAGGGAATATAGTTCAAGTTTTTGGCAATCAGGCGTCTACCTGGAGAACAAGGGAACACAATTCATGTTTTGGTAATCAGGCACCCACCTGGAGAACAAGGGAATATAGTTCAATTTTTTGGCAATCAGGCGCCCACTTGGAGAACAAGGGAACACAATTCAAGTTTTGGTAATCAAACACCCACCTGGAGAACAAGGTAATATAGTTCAAGTTTTGGCAATCAGGCGCCCACTTGGAGAATAAGGGAATATAGTTCATGTTTTTGGCAATCAGGCGCCCACCTGGAGAACAAGGGAATACAGTTCAAGTTTTAGCAATAAAGCGCCCACCTGGAGAACAAGGGAATACAATTCAAGTGTTTGGCAATCAGGCACCCACCTGGAGAATAAGGGAATACAGTTCAAGTTTTTGCAATCAGGCGCCCACCTAGAGAACAAGGAAATACAGTTCAAGTTTTGGCAATCAGGCGGCCACCTGGATAACAAGGAAAGACATTTTAAGTTTTGGCAATTAGGCGCCCACTTGGAGAACATGGGAATACAGTTGAAGTTTTGGAAATCAGGTGCCCATATGGAGAAAGGGAAAACGATTCAAGTTTCAAAGGAAGACAGTTCAAGTTTTGGCAATCAGGTACCCACCTGGAAAATAAGGGAATCCACTTCAGAATGCAATGCAATTCAAGTCAGAAAAGAAGCTCGTGGCAAGAATGCGAGTAAACAGTCCGAGGTGATCAACAGAAGTTAGTCTTAATCCAGAATAAAAAAATAAAAAAGAAAGAAAGGCAAGAAGTGAATCCAAATGCATAAGTTGATGAAAGATGTGAACTACTCAAGACATGGCTGAAATCACAAGCATGTTATGGTGTCCGATTTTGATCCGAAAAGCTGAAGAAGAATGAACTGGCACCTGCAACTAGCAAGGGTCAAGGTTCGACTCTAAAGTCAGCATGAAGAACCATTCAAGAATCAAGATCAAGCTTCAGAAGACTTATAGATAAGAATCTTGTAACTCGTAGTTGACAAGATTAGCTAGTCTTTTTCATGTTTTGATTTTTTATGTAATATCAGGACCGCGGATTGGAACCTCGGTGGAACGGCACCTCGACTGGCTCTCCACCTCAATATACTCCATCACCTCACTCACCTCTGAACTACACATGGCCTGATTCCTTAATAGCCAAGGATATGTAGGCAGCTCAAATACCAGGGCTCAGTCACATTCCCCTTTTCTCTTAGTTTTAGTCTCTCCAAATAAGGGTCGAGTCCAAAAATCTGTCTAGTCGTTCTTTGTTTGAGAACTCTTCGTATTTCCAGTTAAAGAGGGGCAGCTGTAGACATGTGATTTTTGACTCCCCCCCCCCCCCCCCCC
>MU752373.1:61604-106120 GCA_026770625.1 Nicotiana glauca | reverse complement strand
GAGTCTCGGACAAACCACAACTCGTATAATATCCAGCATCTGAAATCTAACAATTGGCATCTTGTGCCCCATCAATCTCATGATCATACTGACGACCAACTGGCTCACCAGGGCCACTCTCTCAACTATAAGGAATAAACGAGAGCGTACCCCCACCCTTAGCAAAATCAGGAGGAATTCACCTCTAATGGGAGTGTTCAGCTACGTGTATGCTTGTGCAAGTGTTTCTAGCAAAATACTACCAGCTAGCGAACATGAAAAAAAAAGGAGAATGGACTGCGCGTACGATATTTCCTCACAACTCCCAAGCGGTAGCGCTCGTACAGGTAACAACGCACAATCACAATATACAATATAAAATAAATAGGAATGCCTCCACAGGCCGTCACAACTCTATCCAATCAATCCCCGACATAGCCCACCTTATTTCGCCATGTGTGCAATAAATAATATAATAGGCTCTGCCTTATTTTGCCACACGTGCATAACAATGTCCCACCTTATTCCACCACATGTGCAACCCACATATAAGCATAAAACATATCCCGCTATATTACACCGCATGTGCAAAACGTCAATAACAACAATAGCACGGCAAAGACCTCATGCATCACAATATCACCAACCGCACGGCAGAAACCTCGTGCATCACAATATCAACAACCGCACGGCAGAAACCTCATGCATAACAATATCAACAACCGCACGGCAGAAACCTCGTGCATCATAATATCAATAACCGCATGGCAAAAACCTCGTGCATCACAATATCAACAACCGCACGGCAGAAACCTCGTGCATCACAATAAATGAAAATATATATATACAGGAACAAGCAAGAGAAATCAGCACAAGAAATTCCGTTCACCAGAAGACGGTACAACTAACTACCAAGTAATAATCGTAACAGGGAAATGCTAAGCGCAATAAGAACAACTCAACAAGGGAAAAAATACTACGCAGCAACGGTTCCATAATACGTATTTCAACAACGAAGGAGTTAACATAAGTCACATAAGTATCAAATAAGGAAAATATCAACTAAACATAGGATATCTAACTTCTTTTTAATTAGGCCCAATTAATTACATGAGAGATAGGAATAATAATTTATAATTTTAAGACAAGCAATTAAGAAGGATAACATGGCTAGATAAGGGTAAATGTCTTCAGTAAAATAAGTAAAGGCCAAGAAGGCAAAAAGAATAAACCAAAAGGGCAAATAAATTCAAAGTAAGTCATGTAGAAGTGAAACTAATAACAGGTAACTCAATTGTATCAAGAACAACTCCATATTCGATGATTTCTAGGATCTAAGAGCCTAAAAGGGACAAATTTTCCACAAATTAATCCGAGCACGCACTTGTCACCTCGCGTACAAGGAATACAACCAAAAAGAAGACTCAAATCCTAAGGGGAAGTCCCCCACACAAGGTTAGGCTAGATACTTACCTCAAACCAGCTAAAATCAACTAGCAACCACGTTCTTGCCACGAGTTCTCGACTCCAAATGGCCCAAATCTATTCAATTAAATCACACATTGTAAATAACATCTCAAGCAACTGATTCTACTATTTAATTCAAAGCTAAAGCGCGAAATTAGGCAAAATAACCAAAATGCCCCTTAGGCCAACGTCTCGAAATCGAATAATTTTCATATTTTCATAACCCTCGTACTCTCACGAGTCTAACCATATAAAAATCTCTCAAATCATAGGTAAAATACCCCCTCAAAACTAAATAACATGGCCTATGAAGTTCTACCCATTTTTTATTAAAAATCTGAAATTAACGGATGAAATTAAGAGGAGATTCATGGGAATTAGTCTAAGTCGAATGAGAAATACTTACCCAAGTTGCCCAGGTAAAAATCCCTTCAAAAATCGCCAAGGACCGAGCTCCCAAGTCAAAAATGTGAAAAATGGAATAAACCCTCGTTTGAAGAACATATAATCTGCCCAGGCATTTAATGCATCGCGAACGCGGTAGTGCTAACGCGTTCGCGAAGAAGAAAACAGGAGCTGCCAAAAAAATGCCCTTCGTGATCGCGAGGGGCAGTCCGCAAACGCGAAGGCCTGGGCCACGAAGCTATGCGAACGCGAAGGGGTAGATGCGAATGCGAAGAAGGGACTGGCAACACTACGCGAACGCGTAACATACCACGCGAACGCGATGAAGAAACTGGTCCTCCTCCAGAATTACTATACGCGATCGCATGGAGGAGGTCACGAATGTGGACGAGAAGGAGGCCAAATCTACACGAACGCGATCGCGGCGTCGCGAACGCGAAGAAGGCATACCAGAAGCAGCAACAGCAGTTCAAAATAGGAGGAAATGACCCATAGCCCATCCGAAACACACCCGAGGCTCCTGAGACCTCAACCAAACCTACGGATATATCCCATAACATCAGTCAAACTTGTACCAATCCTTAAACCACCTAAAACAACGCCGGAACTCAAATAAAACAAGGATTTGAGCCTAAGAACTTTAATTTTTCATCAAAACACGCTTTCGATCAAAAACCTAACTAAAACACGTCCGAATGACCTGAAATTTTGCACACACATCCCAAATGACATGAAGGAGCTACTGCAACTTTCGGAATTCCAATCCGACCCTCGAATCAAGAACTCACTATTGGACCTGAAACTTCAAAAATTCAAACTTCGGCGTTTCAAGCCTAAATGAGCTATAGACTTCCAAAATACATTCCGAACACGCTCCCAACCCTGAAATCACCTACCGGAGCTAACGGAACCATCAGATTTCCATTCTGAGGTCATCTTCACACTGTTCCAAATACGGATCATTTTTCAACTCTTAAGCTCTCATTTAGGGACTAAGCGTCCCAAAACACTCCAAATCCTAATACCGAACGTCCCGGCAAACCACAATAGCAGAAATGAACTTAGGAAAAGAAGGTTTCCTAAGTTAATGGGGGATTGGGGCGTAAATTCCAAAAACGACCGGCCGGGTCGTTACAAAAAGTCTGTTTCGGAGAATAATGTTGGGCATCATGAGCATCCAGTAGTGGATCATTGTTGAACTTTTGAGCAAGAGCCAGTTGAGGAATAGTGAAAGTATGGACAATAGGTACAGTAGGTAGGTCATTTCTAGGAGGATGGCGTGGAATGAGAGTACTAGGGATAGTGAGAAGGTTAATGTTCGAACTAAATTTAGGTTGGTACAATGGGTTACTTATTAAGGAGATGGGCACTTGAGTTGCAGTTGATACACTATGAAGATTATACGAAGGCCCTATGGGTACAAATTGTCCGTGGACATCATCATTATCTAACTCATTCTCACTGTTGTTTGCCATTCTACTTTTTCCTTTTGATATCGTGTTGTAAGGGCAAGTCGCCAGTTTAAACCACAAACCAACCACCTTTATTTAAATTTATCTTTACATGACAAACAACAAATTTGTTAGAGTTAAGTATTTTACAAATATTAATCTCACATTGTATGTCATGCACTTAATGCCATGTTCATTTCTAAAATGAGCCTGGAAGGCTTCATGTTTCATCTCGGCTTGTTGGTTTATTTTATCTTGAGTTTAACACTCTCTTTTCTTATTTTTTTTTCTTTACTCCCTTTTTTATTTCCCTTATATGATTTTTTTTTTACTCTTTTGAGGTTTTATAAGAATTTTGATCGAATCGGTTAAAGGTTCCTACCTATCATGTTAAATATGAATCAGATTATTACGTATTTCAGGCGAAAACAGTAATAGTGTTGTTTCTTTTAACAAAACAAAACAAAATCTTTTTCCTTACTTTTCTATTTTTTCAAAATAAAATAAAAGAAAGGACATTACACCAAAAATGACTTAACAGACTCTGATAGGAAAAAAATGATTAAAAGACTCAACAATGAACACAAACTAAAACATAAATGATAAATTAAAAGTTCTAACAAACGATCATGGTTAAACTCCACAATATTTTGCTTTCAACTACTGGAACATCTGATCATGGTGGCACTTGCCCTGGTTAAACCCCCAATGTACGGTATATCCTCTCTAACTCAGCAGCAAGATGGCGGGCAAAAGTAGATACATTCTCCAAAAACTTCTCATAATCCATCCCTTCGCACTTCATATAAGTTTGAGCGGTATAAACAGCCAAATTATGGACTTGCTCTCTGAAGTACTGAAAGTTCTGGTCTCAATCTTATAACTACTACTGGTGAGTCATGGGTATCTCTCTTGTGTGTCTCTTGTGATCTAAAGCTGAATCCAACTGAGTCTGAAGTATAGCCTGCTCGAGTCTTGCCTAAGCCCTCTCCCTATCAAAATCTGCATGCTGGTGATCTCTATTGCACCTTCTTATTTCTTCCAATTGTGCATGGATTTGATCTTCAAAATGTACCTAATAGGTCGTCTCTCTCTCAAACTGAGCCTCTCTTTTTCAAAATTTTTAACTAGGAGACCCTTTCTAAATTTGACCTCCTCATTTAACTATATAATTTTCCTTGGCTTTGGCCAACGCCTTTTCAGTCTATGCCGAGATGGCAACATAATCTTACACCTTTTCCATTAGATTGGCAATAGTTTTCTGGTCTTCCAACTTCTTGACGGGTACCTCGGAGGCTTTCTTCATCAATTGAAATTGGGAATGATGGGTGTTACTTCGAATTAGACTCTTCTTTTCCCCTTCATCTTCTTGTGCTTGCAAGTATTTATCAAAATAAAGGTTCCTCTGTTATTCTTCCAAAACATGGATAATTACTTGGTATCCCTTTTCCTTTTCACCCCAAGCTAACCGTTTTCGGATCGTATCATCAAAGGATTGAATATGTGGTCTTTTTGTGTGCCTTTCGGGGTCAGGCTCAGGCTCGAGCTCATCATTTACGCATGACCTCTTCCCAAACCACATAGCATAACCCGGATGTACCTCATCCTTTGCAGGATCAAGCATCTTGGTATCATCTTTTAACTAGCGTCAACCATCCTAAATTTGTTGAATTAAAGCCTCGATGAGTAGGGCTTTCGGGTGTAGTTCAATTACTTGCACGCTCAGATCTTTATCCTTGGGCACTACTTGGTATTTTTCTAACTTTCTCAAAACTCTTTATGGCATATACTGCTGGACACTTCTCAAATCGAACAACAGCAAAAAACTTTAGAGGGTCGGCATGTGTATCACCTCTTTTATCGGGAGCCATCCAAAAGTTCACTCAATTTGACTTTCATTTAAAGACCTTAGATGGGATATCCAGGATCCGACCCCTTCTGGTGAGTTGTAAGTTCTTGCTCTTTTTTTATAATACTCAATGAAATTGTTCTTTCTCGAACCATAGCTCATGAACTTGGGGTGATGTCTAAGATACTCAATAAACCACATTTGTAACAAAACAGCGCACCCTTCTGAGAATTTTGCCCCAGACTTACATAGAGTCAATGCCCGATAAATATCTAATAGAATGATCCGAGCAAAGGTTTGATGTTCTTTGGTAGTGAGGACATATACAACCCTAGCTATGTGAGTCTCAAACATCCGATTCGCATTTGGTAAGACCATAATTTCTAAAAATGCCACTATGAAGGGAAGCGGCAGTGAGTCTTCCCTGTATCGTTGATCTGCTTATTTCTAAAGCCCTTTTCATGAATTTCAGATCCATTTGGCTACTCAAACCTGGAGTATAGGAAGTAGAAAGAACAACACCCTTTGACTAAGTTGGTGTTTCTTATTTTCTTACCAATGTTTAGAAGATCAAAGAACTGATGTACAAAGAGAGCCCTCGATATTATGAACTTCTAGTTTCAAAAATCTCCACCAAGACCGATATATCCTGCTATCTCTTCTAGAGTAGGAGTGATATCAAAGTAGGAGAAACAGAAGAAATTGTGAACAGGATCACAAAAAGTCACTAGTGCCTCGGTCAAGTCATCTCGTGGTTTAACTTTCATAATATCTGGGAGGGCACCCAAGTGTCTGGTGACCTATTATTGTCCGTCTTGCCCCAAGTCATACCAATACATCTAAAGCTGAAGCGGAGCCTCGTCTACAACTGTCAATGGAGTGTTCTGGACAGTGCTTATTTTATACCTATGAGTGGTTAAGGTTAGGGTTGACACTAGTTTCAAAAGACAAAACCAATGCACTCTTTTTGCAAAACAATCTTTTGTAAATAACTCAATTTATGAAAATCAAATGGATGGTGGCTATTTTTTGCAATTATGGCCAAGGAAACGGTGGATATTTTTGCAAATATGTCTCATTCGTACTTCCAAGGAAAGCTTTAGGCTTGGCAAAGGGAATTATGATAAAAATAACGCCCAAATGACAGACACGTCCGTACTTGCGAGAAAATCCCTTCGATAATTTTGAAGATGTTCTAAAAGAAATGGCTCAGGATTAACCAAAGCCAGGTTGGCTTATTTATATTTGGCATTAAAAAATACCTAACATTTCTTTCTTTTGTTTTTTTTGCAAAAATAGGGCCGAACCCTATGAAGGTTGCCTATGTATCTCACATCTGGTGAGAATCAGATTCGCATAGTTCGTAGATGTTTTAGGAATGGGATAAGACTTTTTCAAAAAAGTTAGGCTTATTTTGAAATCATCTTCTTGGGTTAAATATTTTAACAGGGTTTATGAATTTTTCGAATACCGAAATTTTCAAAAATCGGATAAATTTTCTCTCTCCTATTTTCTTCCTTCTAGTTTTTCTTTAATTTTTTTTCTATTTCTTAGAAGTCGGTCAACATGCACAAACTGAATCAAACAAAATGCATAGGTAGCACATAAAATGCATCAGAATGATCTTATAATTTTCAAGTACACCTGTCATATATTGACCCAACCCCTATGTTGAGTCCCCAAAATCAAATGCACATGATGAAAACAAACATTCCTACTAGAGATCCGGTATGAGGCTATATTATTCTAGATTTAATTTTGGGGGAGAGAGGGCAGGCATACTTAAGCAGACAGCTCGAGCTGAGGTAGGAGTAATGTACCGGGAGCACAAAAGTCTATCCGGCCTAGTTACTAAACCGACCTAGTTCTAATTGGCATGACCTCTAAAAAAAATTAGGTCACGAGCACGTGTGCACCATAAATTCTTAAGAAGATATTTTAATACAGTTCAAATAATATCAAAGCGGTAAATAAGCGGCAATTAGCACATTAGGCCCAATAATACAGTAATAACATCCAATCAGCAAATCCAAGTATGTATCACATTACAAGCTCGATCTCTAAACCTTGAACTAGAAGCTCTGGGTTCTTATTCCCAGCAAAGTCGTCAAAGCTGTCACACCTCCTTTTTACGAAAATGTATTTTTGCACTTTAAGTAACATTATTTAAAAGGGATTATTTATCTTAGTTTTAAGAGTTGCCACTTGGATATTTTAAATATGGTGTTCCAAGTTTCCAATTTGTTTATGACCCTGATTCAAGAAAAATTGACTTTGTTTAAGTCTGTAAAATACAAAAGATCGAGTAAGAATTTTATTAACCCGAGAAAAGGTGTGAGGCACTCCTGAATTTTGTGGTTTTAGCATGATCTCTTATCAATTTACACTTATCTTATTTTAGCTGAACAATGACATGTTTTGAGGATATTTGTGTATTTTGTCCTTTTACCGCTTTTAAATTACTTGGTTATTAAAATTATGAAATTATCTTAAAACGAGTCATGTGTATGTGCATTCATTTTATTTGGTATGTCACAATCATATCACGCATACGTGTACACAATTAATAACATTTTATTAAGATTATTTTGTCCAAAGTTGCACAAACCCATATCTTAGTTTTATGTTTGAAAATCGTAAATATATCACGCGAACATATACTAATCACAATAATTTGATTAATGAAAAGCGTGACTAAAAGCATACTATCGATGTGAATCCTTACTATATTTGGGGTTCATTGTGAGGTCTAAAAGATTAACGACGTGGAATTATGGAAGAAATGGTATGCTTCAGCTAAAGAATTAATAAGATCACTTATATAACTAAGCTATTAGAAATATTTACTACTTAATAAATTACTTATATTCTATCTTGGAATCCATATAAAGTTACATAGTTAGGAGTCCATTTTATTGTATGAAATTAACTATTAAGAAATAAAATAAAGGAAATTACCCAGCTCGTGTGCGTGTGGCTTTACATAATGGATCTTGTGGCCTATTACATTAAATCCCCAAGGGAGACAAAATTGGAGATGACAAATATTCACAAAAATTGTACTGGCGCCATATTTGGTCTCTTCTAATTAACTTGTACCTTATTTTTAAATTTTTTATAATTTGTACAACTTTTAAAATAACTTCAAGCCTTTTTCTCCTTTTTCTTCTTCTTCTTCTTCTTCTTCTTCTTCTTCTTCTTCGGGTCATAGTGATTTTAGAACATATTTTAAGGTAGTTTATGATATTTTACAGTGATGATCTGTCGTGAATCTTTATTTTTTTACTATTGCTTAGGGTTTCTTCTGCTTTTTTTTCTTAATTCTAAAATGGGTTTTTACATTTATTGTTTTTTTTTTTTTGGACAAATTGATTATCTGGGTTTGTTCTTGATGATATTTGGAAGTTATGTTTCAAATTTGAGCTCTTTTGGAGTAGATTTAGGTATTAAATCGTATTTTAGATTGGTAAAATTCAAATAACAAATTTTCGTTTCTAGGCAATTTGCACTTCAGGCATATTTTCCCTTAAGTGCATGAAAACGTTGGTTGCACTTTAGAACTTTTGGCATGAACCATAGGTAAGGGATGACAGGGGAGGCCCCCTATAGCAAAATAAACCAGCATCTAAAGTGTAATTTTTCACTTCAGACTTATTGGTATTAAGTGCAGGAAAGTGTTTGTTGCACTTTGGATCTTTTGGCCTTAAGTGCATCTAGAGTCATATTTTTCACTTCAGACTTATTGTCCTTGAGTGCGTGAAACCAATGGTTACACTTCTAACTTATTTGCCTTAAGTGCATCTGAAA
Organism: Nicotiana glauca; assembly: GCA_026770625.1. Classification (NCBI taxonomy): domain Eukaryota; kingdom Viridiplantae; phylum Streptophyta; class Magnoliopsida; order Solanales; family Solanaceae; genus Nicotiana; species Nicotiana glauca. The sequence goes on along the minus strand of MU752373.1, from coordinate 97,162 downwards.
TACAATTCTTTATTTCAGACTTATTGACCTTAAGTGTAGGATAATGTTAGTTGCACTTAAGACCTTTTGGCCTTAAGTGCATCTGAAGTGTAAATTTTTACTGCAGATTTATTGGCCTTAAGTGCATTAAATTATTGGTTGCACTTCAGAAGTATTTGTGCTTAAGTACATCTAAAGTGCAATTTTTCCACCCCAGACTAATTTTTTTAACTTAGACACGATAATTCTGAAGTTGATCATAAAGTGGGTAGACTTTCAAAAAATTTTGCAAAGGGGTATAAGTTTAATTGTGACCCCAAATTCAGGTATAGATGCAAAAGCCCCGAAAGTTTGCACTTCAGATGTACTTAAAGACAAAAGTTTGAAGCGCAAAAAAAAAATTTCCTACACTCAAGGCTAATAAGCCTGCAGCGAAAAATTACACTTTAGATGCACTTAAGACCAAATAGGTCTAAAGTGCTAATGGTTTCATGCACTTAAGGCCAATAAGTGTGAAGTGAAAAATTACACCCCAGATGCACTTACGGCAAAAGGTTTGAAGTGCAACAAATATTTTTCTACACTTAAGGCCAGTAAGTTTGAAGTGAAAATTACACTTCAGATGCACCTAAGGCTAAAAGTTCTGAAGTGCAACCAACGTTTTCATGCACCTAAAGTCAAATAGGCCTGAAATATAAATTGCCTAGAAACATAAGTTTGTTCTTCGATTTAACAATCCAATAAATGATTTGATACCTAAATCTACTCAAAATAAGCTCAAATTTCAAACATTACCACCAAATATCATCAAGAACAAACCCCAATCATCAATTTTTTAAGACAACAATAAATCTAATTGACACATTTTGCAATTGAAAAAAATTAAAAAGAAAAAATCCTAAGCAATAGTAAAAAATAAAACGCCACAACAATTCACGATTGTATAACATCATAAACTGCTTTAAAATATTTTCATAAACAGTACCATATAAAATCACGGTCACCCAAAGAAGAAGAAGAAGAAGGAGGAGGAGCAGGAGGAGGAGGAGGAGAAAAAGAAGGTCTAAAGTTATTTAATTAGTGGGTACAAGTTTAAAAAAATTAAGTGAGTATATGTAAAATAGAGGCGGCCAAAGAGGGCACCTGTGCAATTTTACGATAGATAATAAGCAGGTGTGGCAATTTGAGTTCTAAAATCCATTTGATCCCCCCCCCCCCCCCCCCCCCCCCAAGGTTGGGCTGGTCATTGAGTCATCCATTTGTTGAGCTCATTCCATCTTAACCCAAAGTATTTCAATGCGTTTAAAGTTGGGCTAATTTTTGCGTAAATTTATTCATGAGGAACTTCGCAAAAATATCTTTACAGCAATATTCCAGTAAAATCCTACAAGTGAGGTCTTGGCAAGGTAGAGTGCATGCAGACCTGACACCTACCCCAAGGGGTAGAGAGGCTATTTCTGATAGACCCTCGGCTCAAGCTGATGAAAAAGACCACATATCATTACCAACGGCAGAAAGCATAAAAATAATAACATAATCAAAAGTACAAGAAAATAGATGAAAAATAATAACAGAAAAATGTAAGAAAGGCTCGTAACAATGAAAAGTGAAAGAGAAGTGTGGACATAATAATAACCACTAAATCTCTAGGACACAAACCTGTTAGACTAGCCTCTCACCTGGTGCGAAGAAGCGAAGAGCTCCGCTACCCCCTATCCTCTAACCCTAATGTTATAACTCCACACTTTCCTATCAAGGTCCATGTCCTCGGAAATCTAAAGCCTTGCCATGTCTAGCCTGCTCCTGAATACTTCTTGGGCTGCCCTCTACCTCTTTTTATACTTGTTAAAGCCAACCGCTCACATCTCCTTACTGGCACATTTGGACTTCTCCTCCGCACGTACGCGAACCATTTGCAAAAATATCTTTAATATATTTTTTTTAGTTTGATATGTTATATGAATGTAATAAAAAAACAAAAAACAATTGATATTTAAACAATTTATAAGAAAATAATATACATTAATTAATGCTTAGTAATAATTGTGGGGGTTGGACTATGACCCAAATTTTAACTCAATTTGAGCTTGGGCTTCAAATTGAGCTTGGTATGAAGTGACGCACATGTTAGGTGATGGGAATGTAGGTGTGCACCTGATTTTGCTATTATTCCTATTTAATCCAATGAGTTGTGGTTCATATTAGAGATCATGTATAGGCTATGTGATGGTACTCTTGGGACCCAAAAAGGTCGTTCTTTTGTTGTTAAGTTATTTCCTTAAATTGCAGTTATATACTCAGTCGCATTTATCATCTGCATCTCATATATCAATCTTTTTTATCATTTATTGTTATATTTTGGACTGATTGGCATGAGTGTTATGAGCCCAAGAGACCGAAGAGATTGACAATTAAGTGTGGCCAATGGCCTCATTATGGGTGATATATGATGGGATCGGGATGCACGCAATATTGAGGTTTATTGATTCGTGATGGGATCGGGATGCACGTCGTAGCAGGTATTATTGATTCATGATGGGATCAGGTTGTGCGTTCAGCAGGTTCATTAGCTCTTGGGTAGGATCCAACCTTCCGGAGTTTGATATACCAATAGTGAGTGCAGGTACAGTATAGTGCTGAGTGACTGAGTGTGATGAGTGAGAGTTGAGACAGTCAGATTGAGTACTCGGAGAGTATAAGTACGTGAGGTTATCATTGTGATGCATTACATGTGGCATGCATTTTTGAAATGTAAAGAAGTAACATTCCTTATATCATTCTTAGCATTTTTAATCCACGTAGAGATTAACTTGCTAATTACTTGAAAATATGTCTACATTTCTGAGCTATCTACAAACTGATTATTGGATTTCTTTCGGAGCTATTACTGTTATTGTCTGGGTTTGAACTCTACCTTTGTGAGCTCATTACTGCTTTCAGCCTAAGTTTAGTCTTGTTACTTATTGAGTACATTGGATCGGTTGTAACCATACTGCACTCTATACTTCATGTGTAGATCTACGTACTTCCGGGTACAACGGTTGCTTGCTTTGGAGCTTTATCTATTTGGAGGCTATCGAGGTAGCTTCCTTGGCGTACGAAGACCTTGATTCTCCTTCTTTTAAGTTTATTTGTATTGTCATATCCTTTTAGACTGTTTTAGTAGTTAAACTATGTTGTCATTTAGACGCTCATGTACTCAGTGACACTTGAATTTTGGGAAATTTGTATTGAATTGCAGTATTTTCTTATCAGTTATTATGAGATTTTTACTATTCAAGCTCATTTCAGTATGGTTTACATTAAATATAGGAGGTTATTTGTGATTTGTCAGCTTGTCTAGAATTGCGATAGGTACCATCACGACATGCGAGATTTTGGGTGATGACATAAATTTTTCTTCTCTTTTAGCTTAATATAAAATTTTATATTTTGAAAATTAATTAGCAAAAGAAACTATTTTCCAAAAATGTACTTTATTGTGTTCTTAAATGATTAGAATCAAACAATATATATTGGACCTTTTATTTTTTTAGATTTATATGGTATATATTGTCACGACCCGGATTTTTTACCATCGGGAGTCGTGATGGCGCCTACTAGTGAGAGCTAGGCAAGCCAATTATATCAATTATTTACCTTTTTTCCATATAATCCTTTAACAATTATGAACCAATATTATATAAACTACAGAATTTAAACAGCGGAAGAACAAAATATAACCATTTAGACATTATTGATACAAATCCTTAAACATAGACTACTCAAAAGCGATGTCACAATTTCACAGACTATCTAGGAATACTATAAATAACGGACCGAAAGATAAATCCCAGCAAGGGAACAATAGTATAACAATCATATCCCAAAAACGGAAACAATATCAAAAGCAATAATATCTCGGCAAGGGAGATAACATTAAAAGCAACAACATACCGGCAAGGGAGACAATATCATAAACCTCTTCTCTTTTTCACATTTATTTCATAACTCAATTCACAACTTGAGCCAATGCTCTATAATGTTCAATTGCTAATAATACTTCCACAAATTATTTTACAACTTGTGCCAACGCTCTTCAATATGCAATTACCAATATTACTTCCACAAGCCTTGTTCAACAATAGAAATCACCATATAAGGCATGATCAATATAAAACGAAGTCACATTACTCATAGTTTAAGACCCACGGGCATGCCTGACACCAACATATAGATACTCATCATCATGCCTATACGTCATACTCAACAACTAACACATAGCAAATAGGACACAACACCTAATCCCTCAAGCTAAGGTTAGACCAAACACTTACCTCGATGCCACGAACATAATTCGAGCCTCAACTACCATTTTATCTCTTGATTCCACCACCAATTTACTTGTACCTAGCCACAAGTTACTTAACTATATCAATAAATGCTAAATGAATCAATTCTAGAGCATGAAAATGGGTTTTCTAAATTTTTTCCCAAAGAGTCAAAAATCGACCCCGGGCCCACGTGGTCAAAACCCGAGGTTCAAACAAAAACCGGATTACCCATTCACCCACAAACTCAAATATATAATTTGTTTTGAAATCGAACCTCAAATCGAGGTCCAAATCCCCAAAATTCGAAAATCCTAAGTTCTACAGAAAACACCCAATTTTCCCCATGAAAACCATTGATTTGAGTTGAAATCTTGTAAAAAAATGGATTAGATTGAAAGAAAGGAGTTAGAAATGACTTACAAATGATTTGGAAGATTAGTTGTCTTTGAAAAATTGCCCAAAGGTGTTTAGGTTTTGTGAAGGTTTGAAAAATGATGAAATGCGTCTAAGTCCCAATTAACTTGTCTTTGATGTCGCAATTGCGACCAGGGTTCGCAATTGTGAACCCCTTCAAGACCTGCTATCTTCGAAATTGCAAAGAATATGTCACAATTGCGACCCTGGAAAAATTCATTAAGCTTCGCATTTGCGAGGAAACAGTCGCATTTGTGACTCTGGTCCCTTTCGCATTTCCGATAAAATGGTCTCATTTACGAACAAGGCTTGCCCAGGTCATCTTCACACTTGCGATACAATTTCGCATTTGCAAGCTTGCAATTTCGAGCAATTGCGAAGCTTGCAGACCTGCAATTGCGAAGCCTCCAGACCTGCAATTGCCAAGCCTGCAGACCTGCAACACACCAGCAATTTTCTAAGTCCAAATTTTACTCTGTGGCCTATCCAAAACTCACCCGAGCCTTGGGGTTCCAAACCAAACATGCACGCAAGTCCAAAAATATCATACGGACTTGCTCGTGCGATCAAATCATCAAAATAACATCAATAACTATAAATTTAGCATCAAAATCAAAGAAAAATCCCATGAACTCGTAAGTTCAAATTTTAACAACCGAAGGTCCGATTCATGTCATTTCAAGTCCGTTTCCTACCAAATTTTACAGGCTCAACTTAAATACCATCGGACTCGAACTCCCAGGTCGATGCCTCAACAAACTAACCTCTCCACTGAACACGAACAGAAGGGAAATTCTTCGATCTCAACTGACAAACCTGCTGGTCTAGACTAGCTACCGGCTCCTCCTCATAGGACAAGTCCATGTCCAACGGGATAGTGCTGAAGTCTAACACGTGGGATAGATCGACATGATGGTGATACGCTCCCACTTCTACTTGGGAAGATCAATCCTCTGAAACAAACTACCAAGTCTCTGATGCTCATACTTTACCTGCTAACAATTTAAACACCGATCCATATACGTAACAATATCATTCTTCATCCTCCGCCACCAATAATGCTGCCATAAATCCTGATACATCTTGGCGGCTCCCGGAAGAATAGACTACTAGGAACTATGGGCCTCCTCTTGAATCAACTCTCGAATTCCATCCACATTAGGCATACAAATACAACCCTGTATCTTCAAAGCCTATCATCCCCAATTGTGACATGCTTGGCACCACAGTGTTGTACCGTGTCCTTTAGGACACACAAATAGGGATCATTATACTGCCGATCTTGAATATGTTCCAATAATGAAGAACGAGCGAATGTGCAAGCTAACACGTGGCTGGACTTAGAGATATCCAACCTCATGAACTGATTGGCCAAAGCCAGAACATCCAAAGCAAGCGGTCTCTCATCGACCGGAATATATGCAAGATTGCCCATACTGATTGACTTCCTGCTCAAAGCATCGGCCACTATATTGGCTTTCCCCAGATGATATAAGATGGTGATATCATAGTCCTTCAGTAGCTCTAACCACCTTCTATACCTCAAGTTTAGATCATTCTGCTTGAATAATTATTGCAAACTCTTGTGATCCATGAACACCTTACATGACACGATATATAAACAGTGCCTCCAAATCTTTAGCGCGTGAACAATGGCTGCTAACTCCAAATCATGAACTGGATAATTATTCTCATGAATCTTCAATTGTCGTAAAGCATAAGCAATGACCTTGCCATCCTGCATCAACACCGCACCAAGTCCAATACGAGATGTGTCACAATAAAATGTATATTGCCCTGAACCTGTAGGCAAAACCAGCATTGGCGTTGTAGTCAAAGCTGTCTTGAGCTTCTGAAAGCTTGCCTCATACTCGTCCGACCACCTGAACTGGGCACCCTTCTGGGTCAACCTGGTCTAGGCCAGTCCTTGACTGCCTCTATCTTCTCTGGATCTACCTGAATACCTTCTGGTAAAACAACATGACCCAAGAAAGCAACTCATCCCAACCAAAACTCGCTCTTCGAAAACTTAGAATACAACTGAGTATCTCTCAAAGTCTAAAGAAAAACTCTTAGATGTTGCTCATGCTCCTCCCGTCTATGAGAATAAATTAAAATATCATCAATGAAGACTATCACGAACGAATCCAAGTAATGCTTGAACACTCTGTTCATCAAATCCATAAAGTCTATTGGGCTATTTTTCAACCCAAATGAAATCACCAAGAACTCATAGTACCCATACCGAGTGCGAAAAGCTATCTTAGGGACATCGGATGCCCTAATCCTCGACTGAGGGTAGCCAGATCTCAAGTCAATCGAAGAAAATACCTTGGCACCCTGAAGCTGATCAAACAAATCATCAATCCTCGGCAATGGATACTTATTCTTGATTGTAACCTTGTTCAACTGCCGGTAATCTATGCACATTCTCATCGATCCATCTTTCTTCTTAACAAACAACACCGGTGCACCCCAAGGCAAGACACTAGGTCTAATAAAACCCTTATCAAGCAAGTTCTGCAACTGCTCTTTCAATTCTTTCAAATTAGGTGAGGCCATACGATACGGCAGAATGGAAATGGGCTGAGTGCCCGAAGCCAAATCAATGCAGAAGTCAATATCCCTATCGGGTGGCATACCTGGCAGGTTTGAAGGAAAAACCTCAGGAACTTCACGAACAACAGGCACAGAATCCATAGAAGGAACCTCAGCACTAGAATCACGAACATATGCCAAATAGGCCAAACACTCCTTCTCGACCATACGCCGAGCCTTCATATATGAGATAACACTACGAGTAGAATGACCAGTAGTCCCTCTCCACTCTAAACGAGGCTACCCCGGCAAGGCTAAGGTCACCATCTTGACATTGCAGTCCAAAATAGCGTAGTAATGTGATAACTAGTCCATTCCCAATATGACATCAAAATCAACGATATCCAAAAGTAACAAATCTACACGAGTCTCAAGACCCCCAATCACAACTATACATGAATGATGGACACGATCTACCACAACAGAATCACCCACCGGTGTAGACACATATATAGGAGCACTCAAGGAATCACTAGGCATGACTAGATACGGTGCAAAATAAGATGACACATAGGAGTATGTAGATCCTGAATCAAATAGAACTGAAGCATCTCTACTACAAACCAGAATAGTACCTTTGATAACTCCATTGGAAGTCTTAGCCTCATGCCTGGCTGGAAGAGCATAACATCGGGGTTGGGCCCCATTACTCTGAACTACATCTCTGGGACGGCCTGCTGCTGGCTGGCCTCCACCTCTAGCGGGATGAACTCCACCTCTAGCGGCCTAACCTCCACCTCTAATACCTCTACCTCTACCTCCACCTCCACCTCTACCTCCAACCCTAGGCGACCTGTGGAACACTGCGTGCCTAAACCATAACAAGGGAACCCTGATGCTGAGAGCTGCTCGATGCTCGAGGGCAAAATCTAGCAATGTGTCCTATATTGCCACAAGTATAACAAGCCCTCGACTGCTAAGACTGCTGACCCTGATGACCTAAATGACCACCTCAAAAACTCTGGAGCGGTAGTGCACTGATAGGAGCGGGTGGTGTACTGTAGGACTGCTGATCAAAATACTGCATATGAGAACCACAGCCATCTGAAGCACTGTGAGAAACTTGAAGTGTTAACTAAAAAGGACTAGGAGGATGGCCTCTACCACAAGAATCCCTGCCTCTAGACGATGCAGCATTGAATCTGCCTGAATGACGAGGCCTCTTGTCGAGCCCTTGACCACCCCTTGTGATAGAACCATCTCAACCCTCCTAGCCACATTGGTTGTATCATGAAAGGAAAACTCACTCCCTGTCTCCTTATCCATCTGAAGTCTAATAGGCTAAACGAGTCCCTCAATGAACCTCCTTACACACTCTCTTTCTCAGTGGGGAAGTATAAGATGAACATGACAGGCCAAATCAATAAACTCGGCCTCGTACGGAGTAACAGTCATAGAACCCTACTGGAGACACTCAAACAACCTCCAATAGATCTCCCTCTGAGTGATAGGAAGAAACTTCTCCAGAAATATCTGAGAGAACTGATCCCACGTCAAAGTTGGTGACCGAGCTAGTCTAGCCAAATAATAATCACTCCACCAAGTCTTCGCGGATCCAAACAAACGAAAAGTAGCAAAGTCGACCCCATTGGTCTCCACTATCACCATGTTCTTGAGAACCTCATGACAGCTGTCTAAATAATCTTGGGGATCCTCAGAAGATGCACTGTTGAAAGTGGTAGTAAAGAGCTTGGTAAACCTGTCCAATCTCCACAAGGCATCAACAGACATAGCTAGACCCTCTCCGGTCTGTGCCACAATAGCAGGCTAAACTACCCCAACTGGCTAAACCGATGGAGTCTCAAACTGGGGAGCCATCTGCTCCAGAGTGCGACTAGCAGGAGTCTGGGCTCCTTCTCTAGCCTGAAAGACGGCTGGTGCCAAGGAAGCAAGCCTGCCTGGGCAACACTCTCCATAAGGCCCACTAGAAGGACCAGAGCATCCTGAAGTACTAGGGTAGCAATCAACCCCTCTGGGACCTGAGCTGGCCCCGTTGGAACTGACTGGGATGGAACCTCCTCGTCAAACTCAACATGAGGCTCTGCCGCTGGTGCTGCTGCTCGAACTCTGGGCTGATGTCTGCCTCTACCTCGGACCCTAGCACGGCCTCGTTCTTTGCCCCTCATAGGAACTACTACTGGGGGCTCGGGTTGCTGGTCAGCTGATGAAGCGGTACGTATTTTCACCATCTGCGAGAGAACAAAGTAGAAGTTCAATTAGCATTGAGAAATCAAATCGCACGACAGGAAAGATTAGATGTGAAGTTTTTCCTAACTTTGCAGCCTATAGGGGATAAATACAGATGTCTCCGTACCGATCCCTCAGACTCTAATAAGCTTGTCCGTGAATTGTGAGACCTAAGTAACCTAGAGCTCTGATACCAACTTGTCACGACTCGAATTTTCCACCCTCAGAGTCGTGATGGCGCCTACTAGTGAGAGCTAGGCAAGCCAATTATACCAATTATTTACCTTTCTCCCATTTTTAATCATTTAACAATTAGGAACCAACATTATATAAACATTGGAATTTAAATAGCGGAAGAAAAAAATATAACCATTTAAGCATTACCGATACAAATTCATAAACATAGACTACCCAGAACTGGTGTCACAATTTCACAGACTGTCTAGGAATACTACAGATAAGGGTCTGAAAGATAAATACAAAGATGTCTCTAAACTACCTCGAGTCTCTGAATGGACTGAAGGCAGCAACCCCAAGCTAAGGTCCGTAAGCTCCAGTACCAGGATCTGCAGAAAAGAGTGCAGAGTCTAGTATCAGCACAACTGACCCCATGTGCTGGTAAGTGCCTAGCCTAACCTCGATGAAGTAGTGACGAGGCTAGGACTAGACTATCAAATAAGCCTATACAGTTAAATCATATACAACGGAAAATAAAGGCAAAACATTACAATTAAAGATAGGAAGGGGGAATCATGCAGCGGGGAAAAACAAGTAACCAACAGTTAAATGTAAAAAATACCATAACTCAATTATAAGTAGAAGTCAGGAAATCAAAAATAAGTGCACGATATCACCCTTCGTGCTTTTATTCTCGTCCTCACCATAAAATTAATATAATCGGCACGACATCAACCTTTGTGCTTTTACCTCACATAATTATGGCATGGAATGATCCTTCGTGCATTATCACTCATATAAAGGCACGGAATTGTACATCGTGCGGCACGGCATCACCCTTCATGCTTTAACCACACAATATCGGCACAGCATCACCATTCGTGCATTAACACTCTCTCAAAAATATCATGTACGGCATCACCTTTCGTGCTTTAACACTCTTCCTTACCCTAACAACAATCACAAAGAAATAAGGTTAAGGGAATCAATAAAATCCCGGCAACGAAACAATAGTACAACAAACATATCCCGGCAAGGGAAACAATATCAAAAGCAATAACATGCTGGCAAGGGAGATAACATTAAAACCAACAATATTCCGGCAAAGGAGATAATATCATAAACCTCTTCTCTTTTTCACATTTACTTTAAAACTCAATTCACAACTTGAGCCAATGCTCTATAACGTTCAACTGCCAATAATACTTCCACAAATCATTTTACAACTTGAGCCAACTCTCTTCAATATACAATTACCAATATTACTTCTACAAGCCTTGTTCAACAATAGAAATCATCACATAAGGCATGAACAATACAAGACAGATTCACATTACTCATAATATAAGACTTACGGGCAAGCTTGACACCAACGTATAGATACTCGTCAGCATACCTATACATCTTACTCAACAACTAACACATAGCAAATAGGACATAACTTATAATCCCTCATGCTAAGTTTAAACCAAACACTTATCTCGATGATACGAACACAATTCAAGCCTCAACTACCGCTTTACTTCTTGATTCCACCACCAATGCGCTTGTATCTAGCCATAAGTTACTTAACTATATCAATAAATACTAAATGAATTAATTCTAATGTATGAAAATAGGTTTTCTAAAGTTTTTCCCAAGGGTCAAAAATTGATCGGGGACCCACATGGTCAAAACCCGAGGTTCGAACCAAAACCAGATTATCCATTCACCCACCAACTCAGTTATATAATTGGTTTTAAAATCGGACCTCAAATCAAGGTCCAAATCTCCAAAATTTGAAAATCCAAAGTTCTACCCAAAACACCCATTTTTTCCCAGGAAAACCCTTGATTTTGAGTTAAAATCATGTGATAAGATGGATTAGATTGAAAGAAATGAGTTAGAAAAGAATTGGGAGAGTAGTTGTCTTTGAAAAATCACCTAAAGGTGTTTAGGTTATGAGAAGATTTGGAAAATGGATGAAAATGCGTCTAAGTCGCAATTAACTAGTCTCTGATATCACAATTGTGACCAGGGTTAGCAATTGCAAACCCTTCAGGACCTGCTATCTTTGCAATTACGAAGAATATGTCATAATTGCGACTCTGGGAAAATTTATTAAGCTTCGTATTTGCGAGGAAACAGTTGCATTTGCGACTTTGGTCCCTTTCGCATTTGTGACCAAGGCCTGCCCAGGGCATCTTCGCATTCGCGATACAATTTCGCATTTGCAAGCTCGTATTTGCGAGCTAGGATTCGCAATTGCGAAGCCTGTAGTCCTGTAACACACCAACAATTTTCTAAGTCTAAATTTCACTCTATGGTCTATCCAAAACTCACTCGAGCCCTCGGGCTCCAAACCAAACATGCACACAAGTCCAGAAACATCATACGAACTTGCTCGTGCGATCAAATCATCAAAATAACATGAATAACTATGAATTTAGCATCAAAATCAAAGAAAAAATCTCATGAACTCTTAAGTTCAAATTTTAAAAACCGAAGGTCCGATTCACGTCATTTCAAGTGTGTTTCTTACCACATTTTATACGCTCAACTTAAATACCATATAAGTCCTGTACCGGGCTCTGGAACCAAAATACGGGCTAGATACCATCAATTTCAATTACATTCAATTTTCCAAAAACTCTACAAATTTCAGTTAAACAATTTTCTTCAAAAATTTATTTCTCGGACTTGGGAACTCGGAATTTGATTCCTGACATACGCCCAAGTCCTATATTTTTCTACGGATCTTTCGAGACCGTCAAATCATGGGTTCGGGTCTGTTTACCCAAAATATTGATCGAAGTCAACTTAATTTTATTTTAAAAGTAAAATTCATCATTTTTCACAGATTTTCACATAACGGCTTTCCTGATACACACCCGAACTGCGCAGACAAATCAAGATAGGATTAAAAGGAGGTTTTAAGGCCTTAAAACAAAGAATTTATCTTGAAGTTCTATTCCTACCTAAAATACAAATAATGATGAACAAATAAGATAAATCAGGTCAAGAGATATCTTATAATAGAGCTCTTAAATTTTAGTACTTTGTGCGATTTTTCTTTCGCAATGTCTTATGGCTGCGCCAAAAGAAAATAAGGTTGTCATTCCTTTGCAATGAGTTGATGACTTTGAGAACCTTGTTTTCTTTTGGTAAAGCCATAAAACACAACCAAAAAGAAAAAGAAATCGCAAGTAATAAAAATTAACAGTTGTATTTGGAGATTTCTCTTGACTTAATTTATCACTTATTTGATACATCAAGATGCTGAATTTTATGAAGGAACTGACATGCAAAGATCATCTATACCATATCATAAATCTAAGAAAATAAAGGATCTTATATATGTCGATCTATTCTATTTTTTTCAAGAACTTAATTCATTCATGGTAATTAATGCATTAATGAAATACCACATCAGACAAGCTAATGCAAACTTTCATATATGTCTATGTACATGAGTAAAATTCTATCTCATATATAGAAGGATAGTGTGTAAGAGATACATATACATATACAACGAAAAATTTACTAAGCTTATATGAGAAAATTAAAGAGCAACCAAGGAAAAAGAAAGGATCAAGATGAAGAACTATAAGAGAAGAAAAAAGAAAAGATTATATTGCACTTGAAGAGGGGTATAACGGGCATAAATTGTTAAATACATTAGTTGAACAGCTAAGATAAAAAGTAAGATGATAACTCCAAATTTAATGCATTTATTCTTAAGGCAGATTATTTTTGACTAATTAATCTTGTGATTCTATATAAAATTGAATGGAGTCACGAGAAAAGTTCGTTCACCTTTTATTATTGAAGATTACGTACTGAGTAGAAGAAATTTACATTTAAAAAAAATTATTTATTATAAAATATGGAGTAGAAACAATCAACATTTAAAGAAAAGATAGACTTGTTATAGGATATGCACTCAACAACGATCATGCTTGTCGTAATATATACTATTAACTATACATTAAGATATAATATTTATTCAAATACTTGTTATAACTAAAAATCTAAGTAAAGATTATTGAGATATATCGTGAATAATGTTTAAAATTCTGTCACGACCCTAAACCCGGACCCGGTCGTGATGGCGCCTCTTGTGAAAACAATGCCAGCTGACACACTTTTCAATTCACTTAAAGCAATTAAAATAATAAATACTAAGTCTTTAACCGAAGAAAAATCCCAAATAACAGTATAATCTACAGAATAAAAACTAACACGACCCAACATCGGGATATCACCAGTCATGAGCATCTAAACCAATACTGCAAGTCTGAAAGTCTACTCCACTACCACATAACTAAATCAGAAAGGAATTAAGATAGAGGGAGATTGCACTGGGCTGCGAATCGCCAAGCAGCTACCTAGTAAATCTCTGAAGATCTGCTGGAACTATCAACCCTCAGTAGCAGGCCTGCAGCACCCAAATCTGCACACAGAGGTGTATGGAGTAAAATGAGTACTTCCAACTCAGTGAATAACAAAAATAAATTAAGACTGAGTGATATAAAATTATGTTAAATACAACATTAAGCTATAAGAGGCATAAAAAATAAGTAAACACAATTAAACAGTTAAATATCATTAAACACCTTTTAAACAGTTAAACAAATAAAGAAAAAGCAGCTAGAAAAGGCACACACATAAGAATCACCCCTCGGGCACAATAACGATAGAACCAGCCCCTCGTGCACAAAAACAATAGAACCAGCCCCTCGGGCAATATCATAGCACAATACCAACCCCGCGGGCTCTATCTCATATCACAATGGGTACCCGCGCTCACTGGAGGTGTACAGACTCCGGGAGGGGCCCCTTACGGCCCAAGCGTAATATCAAGTCATCCCGTGGCGTCATAAACAGGCTCTCGGCCTCATATCAATCACAAGCCACCTCGTGGCATACAATCTCAGGCCCTCGGCCTCATTATCATAATCAATATATCACTGCGGCGGCGCGCAGCCCGACCCAAAAGTCTCCTCACAACACAAGCCCTCGGCCTTACTCAGTCGGAATCTCATAAGCCCCTCGGGCAACAGTAAAATGTGAATCTCAGCTCAAAATATCTTTAAAAATATCATTTAAGGTTTTAAAACAGAATAACATAGCTGATTTTTGAAAACAATGAAAAAATATGGCATGACTGACCACAAGTATGAAATCAAACAGTGAGGAAAATATCATTAACAATCCTTAAAGGGTTCAAATAGTTGGCACGAAGTCCAAAGTATAATAGTACCAAACAATTAGCTACCAAATATACAGTAAAATAGTCATTCGGGATAGACTAAGTCACAATCATCAAAGGTACACGACCCCATGCTCGTCATCTAGCATGTGTGTCACCTCAACATAGTCGAACGTTGTGTAATTCGGGGTTTCATACCCTCATGACAGCATTTAAAATTATTACTCACCTCAATCCATCCCGAGCTCTAGCTCGCGATACTTTTTCCCCTCAAATCAGCCTCCAGATGCTCCGAATCTACCAAAAATAGAACGTAAATATTAATTTATTCTAAAGGGACGAAGCCCACTCGAAAACAACCTAAAAGTAATGTGAATCCTGAAATTACCAAAACTCGACCCCCGGACCCATGTCTCAAAATTCTATAAAATTTGCGTCATTAGATTCCTTATCTCCCCACGAGTTCATACATATAAAAAGTTCCAAAATTCGACCACAAATGGTCTTCCAAATCCTCAATCAAAGGTCTAAGTTTCCAAGCCTTATTTTCCTCAAATTTTGGCTTAAATTCCATGATTAATTAAGTAGAATCCACATTAGAATTGAATATTAAGTTTGAAAATCTTACTTCCAAGTGTTTCCCCTTGAATCCCTCTTCAATCCTCTTCAAAAAGCTCCAAACTCTCTCAAAAATGGTGGAAGTATTGTTCAAAGCCGCGGAATAGCCTTTTTAAAACATTCTGCCCAGGCCTTAAAACCCTTCTTCGTGAACGCGGTCAAAGCCTCGCATTCGCGAAGCACAAATTGATGTTGACCATTTTTCCTCTTTCGCGAACGCGACCGCTACCTTGCGAACGCGATGACTCCACAGCTCAAACGATCCCGAACGCGTCTGATACCTCACGAACGCAATGCACAACGACCCCGGCCCCTCGCGAACACGAAGGCTAAGTCTTCAGCCTCACCTGCTAACCCTTCACGAATGTGAGGGTCCACTCACGAACGCGAAGCATTGTTGTCTGCAACACTTCAACAGATTTTTCTACAACTTTCAACAACTAGAAATGGTCTGTTTAACAACTCAAAACTCATCTGAGGCCCGCGGGACCTCAACCAAACGTGCCAACATATCCCATAATATCATTCAAACTCTTTCTAACCTTCGAAACACTCAAAACAACATCGAAACACCAAATTTGCATCGGATTCAAGCCTAAGAATTCCAAAATCTTAAATTATGCTTTTGATCAAAAACCCAACCAAACCACGTCCGAATGACCTAAAATTTTGCAAGCCCGTTCCAAATAACATAACGGAGCTACTATAACTTCTGGAATTCCATTCCGACCCGTATATCAAAATCCTACCTATCAACCAGAAAACGCCAAAAACTCAATTTCGCAAATTCAAGCCTAAATCTACTCCAGACCTCCAACCATATTCTGATCACGCTCCTAAGTCTAAAATTACCTCCTGAAGCTATCTGAACCATCGGAACTCACATACGAACCCTCTAACACATAAGTCAATATCCGGTTGACTTTTCTAACTTCAACTTCCTTAAAAGAGACTAAGTGTCTCAAACCTTACCAACACCTCTCCGAACTCGAGCCAACCAACCCGATCATACATAGAACTGATAATTAAAGCAATAAGAAGCAGAAACGGGAAAACGGAGCGGTAACTCATGAAACGACCGGCCGAATCGTTACAAATTCGAAGCATTTTGTTGCTTATTATAACTTGTATAATATTAGTTTATATAAATATCAATTATTCTTAAATGTGTCATAATATTTATTTAATATGCTTTAATCGGGTGTTGCAATGAGTATTTTTTGTAGTTAAAACTAACATATAAAATAAAATACTAGGACGCATTTATGACAAGTGATTTTTGTCGCAAAGTTTTTAGAAATGATTCCCAAAATATTTTTGCGACATATTAAATTTATCGATAAAATAATTCTATTCTATTAATTTTTTGTTATTCTCGCTTTATCGTTAATGATATGATTTATAAGGACCCTCACATCACTAATTTAGAAATACGTGTGGAACTTTCAATGGCCAATCATTTAAAAAGATAATTTTGACACTTTACATATAATTAGTATGGTACCCCCGCTATAACGACCCGTCGGTCATTTTGAGCTTTAAGGTTCCATTCGACAGTAGCTTCATATTATGTATTATGACTTGCATTCATACTTGGATATGATTTTCGGACAATTCAGAATAATTTCGATAAGTGATTCTCACTTTAGAAGCTAATGCTGAAAATGATGACCAAGATTTGACTTTTGTGGAAACGACCCCCGAGCGGTATTTTGATGGCTCTGATAGGTTTGTGTTATGATTTTGGACTTGGGTATATGCTCGAAATCGATTTATGAGGTTCGTAGATTTATTTGTGTTGTTTTTCCAAAAGTTGGCAATTTAAAGGTTTATAATTAAATAAGTTTGACCGTTGGTTGATTTCATAGTTATCGTGTTTGAATTTCTCTTTCGGTTCTTAAAATAAGTGTCATGACCCAAATCTCACATATTATGATGGCACATATCACAATACCAGAAAAATCGATATTCACAATAAAATCATACATCTTTAAATTTGGGAAACATAATAATATAATTTCAAAAGAAAAATCTCATAAATACTGATAAGAAAATACCGAGACTCAATACAATATTTCCCAAAATTCGGGTGTGATTGAGTACATGAGCATCTGTGCAATAATATAGTGTGACTACTAAAACAATATCTAGGAAGGTAGAACAGTACAATTAAAGCTAAAAGATAAAGGAGGGGAGTCAAGGTATATGGACTCCAAAGCAGCTGCCTCGAAAATCTCCGAACTGATAAAGCTCCAAAAATCAGCATATACCATGCCCAGAAATACTTGGATCTGCAAGTCCAGAGTGTAATATGAGCATAACCAACCAATGTACCCAATAAGTAACAAAACTAACTTTTGGGCTGAAAGCAGTGACGAACTCAACCAATACAGTCCAAATACAGCGTTTAACAGTACTGAAATGACAGGAAATAAGATAATAGTATCTTAGAAAAAACTCATAATCTGTACACAGTACATGAAATTTATACATGCTTCCAGGTTTAACAATTAAGCTCAATACAGATAAAATATGTCAAGGTACGTCTGATATGAGGAACATGACTTCTTTATATCTATATGCTAATACGCATATCATATGTGAAGCAACACAAAGAAAACCTCACCTACTCGCACTCTTATAATACTCAATATGACTGTCTCAATTCTCGCTCATCACGCTCAGTCACTCACCATTGTACGATACTTGCACTCACCGTCGATATGTCGAACTCCGGAGAGGTGGATCTTGCCCGAGCGCTAATAAAACCTACTGCGGCATGCAGACCGATGCCATCATGAATCAATAATAATTATTGCAGCGTGTAAGCTGATCTCATCATGATTCAATTATACTTGTTACGGTGTGCAATCCGATCCTATCAATATCACTTGCAAATAGGCCCTCGGCTTCACTTAGTCATCTATCTCTCCAGTCTCTCGAGCTCGCAACACTCATGTCAAGCAGCCCAAATTAGTGATACATGATGTGACTGTATATGATAACAGAGACTGAGATATGATATGTAAAGATAAATGCGACTGAATACATAACTGCAACTTAAGCAAATAACTCAACAGCAAAAAATGCCGATGTGCGTCCCAATAGTACCAACACGTTGTCTAAACATCATTTCTAACATAAATCACAACTCAAATTCTCTAACATATAGAGTACATTAATAATATTCAGAGAAGATGACTACACAGTTTCATGGAATTAGCCGAGTCATAATTTCTACGGTGTACGCCCACAAGTCCGTCACCTACCATGTGCATCAACTCAACCAACAACTATTAGATATGAAACAAAAAAATTTTCTATGCAAGCCAAGAATCCCAAAATCGGTAGTACACATCATAAGCTCTATTGAATATACTAGAAATTCTCTAGATACAACTGTTACATAATAGAAATAAATAGTACAAGTAAAATTTCAGAAAGTGACTCGAGGCTTGCGAACGCGATAGCAGGTATACCTTGAGTTTCCACAGCAATGCTCGGTCAGCTAGATAATTATCAACAAACTCCGAGGTACCTGGATCTGCACAAAAATATAAAAAATTTGCATAGTACACCATGGCGGTATCCATTAAGTATCAAGACTATCCTCGGTAGCAGTAACGAGGGACAGTCAAGACACCTACTTGACTTAATAATCTGTACAAGTATCGATGTGAAATTAACATGAAACAATATCATTATAAACATTGTAGAATAACAAACAATACTCACAATGGAAACAAGAGACAATAATTAGCAACAAGGAACAAACATGTAATATGTCATAGAGTTAATGAAAGTAAATAACAACTCAATAAGAACAACCGCTTTCATACAGGATTTATTCAAGAATTTCCTTGAGGTACCAAACCTCATAATGATAAATCACGGGTCCCAAATCACGAACCCAAATCACTAGGCATCTTGTGCCTACATTACAAATTTTAACCGCATGGACAACTCACATGCCAATACTATTAATACCTCATTTATGTACGGATAACTCACGTGCTAAGGGAGTGACAATATCTCATATCCGCACGGACAACTCATGTTCCAGCAACAACAATAACTCATAACCGCACGAACAAGTCACATGCCAAAAGTACAGCTCTTTCACAGAAGGCAAGTATACGAGAATATATGTAAATGATCATGCCAATAGTAAAGCTCTCACACAGAAGGCAAGTATACGAGAATATATGTAAATGATCAATAGGCATCAGTGTTCATCTTCTCAAATCGATAAGGGTGATCACGTTTATGCTTGTGCAAGTGTTCTATCACAACTTGAGTCAACATGAGATGCATAACTCACACAGTGTAGGTTGACCACTACACAAATAATATCAATAACAAATCCCCCAGATCATTACAAATCATCCCCGACGTAGCCCACCTTGTCTCTCCACGTGCGCAACAACAAAGTAAATGCTTGCCTTGTCTCACCGCACACACATAATAATTTCCCACCTTGTCTCGCCACATGCGCAAACCCACATATATATCCTTCCTTATCACACCGCATGTGCAAATACCAATAATAACAATAGCACAAATAACTCATGTGCGAACACCCCGATAATCCTCTCAACAATACCATGTGTGCCAAAAATATAACGACATAATATAAGGTCTTTCACCATAAGTGCTCATATGCCACAACTTTTACTCAAAATAATTTCAATACCACAATCACACATAACCCTCAGCTCCAAAACACTGAGCACAACAACAACAACAACAACAATAATAACACGAGAATATGGCAAGTAAATCAACACAAGAACTATATAACACAAGAAAATGGAAGAACGAGCTCACAATAAAAGACACAACAGATAATAGTGGTTTCAACAAGAATATCTCAACAATGAGAGATAATGTATGACAACGAGTTCCACATAAGCACAACTCGATGATAAGAGAGATAGCATAAATCAATGATTCCAAATAAGAATAAGTCAATAATGAATTAAGGTTAAGCAATTAGATAAAAATAATTTCAACTGAGGTTAAGTAATTACGAAAAAGATAATGATAACTTCAATTAAGGGTATGTGATTACAGATAAGACGTCAATTAACATTAAGCAATTACCAAAAAGACAACATGGAAATAAAAGGGGTGATAACTTCAATTAAGTCACATAAGAGTTTATTTACAACAAGAGTAGATCATGAATCAATCGACTCCAAATAAGACACGTAAGGGTGAATTTAGTAAATGGAGGATTTAACATGATAAGACAACTTCATTTTAAAAGAACAAGAACCAAAGAGCCTAAAACAGTGAAATCCCCACAAATAAGCTCGAGTACATACTCGTAACCTCGTGTACACATCCTTCAAATGACATAATTAGCACAAATGACTCAAATCCTAAGGGGAAACTACCCTACACAAAGTTAAGCAAGATACTTTCCTCAAAAAAACTAAGCCGATACTCGGGCCTTCTTGTGTGAAACAACCTCCAGACGGCTGAAATCTAGCCAAAATAACTTCATATTATGAATAAAACCCATAGGAAACAAATTCGGGTATTAAAGTTTCGATCTTTAATTAATACTAAAAAGTCAACCTCGGGCCCATGCCTCGGAACCTGATAAAAATTATAAAATTTGAACAACTACGCTGGTACGAGTTTAACCATACCAAAATTATCAAATTCTGACAAGTAATCGTCCTTCAAAAAATCATATTATATCTTTGAAAGATTGTACAAAAATTCCCATTTTCTTTCATTCAATTCGCTAATTTTATGATAAAATAATTATGGAATCATGAAATATAATCAGTTCCAGGTGAAGAACACTTACCCCAATCCAACACATGAAGAACCCCTCAAAAATCGCTCAAATTCAGGTTCTACAACACCAAAAATGATAAAATATATCAAACCCTCGACACTTAAACATTCTGCCTAGCCATTTCCGCATTTGCGGACAAAATTGTGCATTTGTACTCACTTTGCGAGCCAATTCACTCCATCTACAGCCTTCACTTGCCAACCTAAATTTCTCACCTGTGAGCCACCAATCGCATCTGCGATTCCGCAGAAGCGGATAGTCGAGCTGAGCCACAAACTCGCATCTGCGATCACTCGTCCGCAGATGCGACCTCGCACCTATGGTGTCCCATCCGCAGAAGCGAATCAACAAGTTGCACTTGCAGAAATGACCAAACTCGCGTAGAAGTGGCTCTGCACCTATGCTCCAAAATGCAAAGGTGCAACACACCAGAAGCAAACTTTCCACAAACATGGAAACGAAATCGAAACTCGTTTGAAACACATCCGGGGCCCCCCAACCCTTTTCAAACATGCCAACTAGCTCCACAATATAACGCGGACCCGCTCGAGGTCTCAAATCACATCAAACAACATCGAAACAACAAAATGATTTTCAAATCTTTCAACTTCCAAAACTCGCACTAAAACATATAAAATCAAACTAGAATGAACCCAAATTTTGCAGACAAGTCTCAAATGACATAACAAAGCTATTTCAATTCTCGGAACCAAAATTCAAACTAGATAACAACATAGTCAACTCTCGGTAAAACTTCTCAACCTTCTAAACCTTCATCTTTCCAATTTTCACCGAAATGTACCAAATTAGCCTATGGACCTCCAAATCCAAATCCGGACACACGCCTAAGTCGAAGTTCTCCATACAAAGTTATTGGAATCGTCAAAACACCATTTCAGGTTCATCTGCCCAAAAGTCAAATTTTGATCAACTCTTACCGCTTAAGCTTCTAAAGTAAGAATCTTTCTTCTAAATCAATCCTGAATCATCCGAAAATCAAACTCGGCCACACACGCAAGTCATAACAAATAATACAAGGTTGCTCGAGACCTTAAGCCTCCGAACAGGATGCTAATTCTCAAAACGACTACTCGAGTCGTTGCACCAACCATACCAAATTCCAACACCAAATCGTCACTCAAATCCCCAAACCTTACTCTCCAATCCCTAGCCCAAAACTCTAAAAATCTATCTTAAAAACACATAAACTATGTAGGAAACTCAATGGGTAATCAATGTTATTGAATACAAATGATGAAAAGTGGCGTACCTCAAGAAATCTCATGAAATCCCCTTCAAATATCGTATTAATCCGAGCCCCTAAAGTCCAAAATGCATAATATCTCGAAACTCTTAAATCTTATACACAGCCCAGGAATTCTGCATCTGTTGAAATCCTTTTGCACCTGTGAACCCTAGTAGCTTTCTTCCTCTTCATAGTTGCGCAAACTTAGCCGCTAGCCATAGCGGCTAATCCCTCCGTAGGTACGATAAGATAAGACCTGAAGCACCTTAGCTAAACACTTAAGCCAAATTAGATGCGTTAAACCTCCGAAATCTACTAGAGGCTCCAGAGAACTCAACCAAAGGCCTCAAATCACATCAAACAACATCAGAAACACTAATGGAACTCCATCAGGGCTAATGAAAACTAATGAATTCCAACTTCTACAATTTATACCGAAACCTATCAAATCAATTCCGATTGACCTCATATTTTGCACACAAGTAATAAATGACACAACGGACCTATTCCAACTTCCGAAACCAAAACATGAGCCTGGTAACCTCAAAGTCAACTCTCGGTCAAACTTCTCAACTCTCCAAACTTCTAATTTTTTGGCTTTTGCCAGTTCAAGCCAAAATCAACTATAAACCTCCAAATTAATATCCAGACAAGCTCCTAAGTCCAAAATCATCATACGTAGCTATTGGAACCATCAAAACTCCATTCCGGAGTAAGTCAACATCTAGTCAATTCTTTCAACTTAGGCTTTAAACCTTGGGACTAAGTGCCCCAATTATTCTGAAACATCCTTGGAACCCAACCAACTACCCCCCGCAAGTCACATAGCAATAATTGAGCATAGAATAAGTATTAAATGGGGGAAAGGAGCTATAACACTCAAAATAAACAGCATAGTCATTATATCCTCCCTCTTTTAAACAAACGTTCATCCTCGAGTGGGTCTAGAATCATAGCTGGAGTCTCAAATAGGCGTGGATATCTACTCTGCATCTCCTGCTCAATCTCCTAAGAAGCCTCCTCGACTAGCTGACCTTTCCACTACACCTTTACCGAAGCTATGTTCTTTGACCTCAACTTACGAACCAGCCGATCTAAAATGGTCAATAGCTCCACATCATAAGTGAAATCACTATCCAACTGAACCGTGCTGAAACCCAAAACGTGAGACGGATCGCCGACATATTCTAGAGCATAGAAATATGAAACACTGGGTAGACATTCGATAGACTAGGTGGCAATGCAAGCTTGAAAGTTACCTCTCCAATCCTCTCAAGCACCTCAAAAGGCCCAATATAATGAGGGCTCAACTTGACCTTCTTCCCGAACCTTATAACAACTTTCATGGGTGAAACTCTAAGTAGTACTTTCTACCCTACCATGTAAGAAATATCATGAACCTTATGATCAGCGTAGCTCTTCTTTTTAGATTGCGTCCTGTGAAGCCGATCCTATATCAACTTAACCTTGTCCAAATCATCTTAAACCAAGTAAGTAACCAGTAGCCTAGCCTCACCTGGCTCAAACCAATCCACCAGAGACTAACATATTCTCCCATACAGAGCCTCATACGGAGCCATCTGAATGCTCGATTAGTAACTGTTATTGTAGGCAAACTCAACAAGCAGCAGAAACTATTCCCAAGAACCCCCCAAATCTATGACACAAACGCATAGCATATCCTTCAATATCTGAATAGTGCGCTCGGACTATCCGTCCGTCTGAGGGTGGAATGTAATACTCAACTCAACCCATGTGCCTAATTGTCGCCACATTACTCTCTAAAACTGCAATGTAAACTGCATGATGAAACGTGCGAACTTGGTCAACCTATCCATAATCACCCAAATAGCATCACACTTCTGCGAAGTTTGTGGGAGCCTAACTACAAAATACATAGTGATATAATCCCATTTCTACTTTGAAATCTCAAGCCTCTGAAGCAATTCACCTGGTCTAAAATGCTCGTACTTCACCTGCTGATAATTTAGGTACTAAGCTACAAACCCCACTATGTCTTTCTTCATTCTCCTTCACCAATAATGCTGCCTCAAGTTCTAATACTTCTTTGAGGCACCCCGGATGAATGGAATACCACGAACTGTGGGCCTCCTCAAGATTCAAGTCACGTAGCCCATCCACATTGGGGATACAAATCTGATCCTGCATCCTCAAAACCCTATCATCCCCATTAGTAACCTCTTTGGCATCGTACTGAACCATGTCTTTCAGGACAAGAAAATTGGCATCATTATACTGACACTCTCTGATGCGATCACATAAGGAAGACCGAGAAACCATATAAGCTAGAACCCGACTGGGGTCCAAAATATCTAAACTCAAGAACTGATTAGCCAAGTCCTGAACATCTGATGCAAGTGGTTTATCACCAATAGAAATAAATGCAAGGCTACCTATAGTCACCGCCTTTCTACTCAAGGAATCAGCCGCCACATTGGTCTTCTCGGGATGATACATAATGGCAATATCATAGTACTTTAGCAGCTCCAACCATCTCCGCTGCCTCAAACTTAAATCTTTTGTTGAAACATTATTGGAGACTCCGATGATCCATAAATACCTCACAAGACACACTATAGAGATAATTCCTCCAAAGCTTCAATGCATGAACGATGGCTGCCAACTCCAAATCATGAACATGGTAGTTTTTCTCATGGGGCTTCCACTAGCACAAAGCATAAGCAATCACTCTACCCACATGCATTAAGACACACCCAATACCAACCCGAGAAGCATCATAATACACAGTATAAGATTCGATACTGAATGAAAAACTAGAACTGGAGCTATGGTCAAGGCAGTCTTGAGCTTCCAAAAGTTCTCCTCGCACTCATCCGACCACCTAAATAGAGCACCATTCTTGGTCAACATGGACAATGGATGAGAAATCCTCCACATAGTAATGGTAATATCCAGCCAAGCCGAGAAAATTCTGAATCTCAGTAGTTGAAGATGGTCTGGCCAACTTTGAACCACCCTATCTGGTTTGGGTCCACCTTAATCCCCTCACTGGACACCACATACCCCAAGAATGCCATCGAACAAAGAAACTCACACTTAGAGAACTTGGCATAAAGCTTCTTCTCCCTCAATCTCTATAGTACAATCCTCAAATGTAGTGAATGCTCCTCCTAGCTACATGAATATACCAGGATATCATTAATAAATACTATGAAAAATGAATTAAGATACGTTTTATTTTTGTTTTTTCTTTTATTTAGCTTTTTTTTTGTCTTCTCTTCTTTCATCTTCTTTTCCCATTTTTTTCTTCTTCTTTCTTTTTTCAATAACAACTTCAGGTTCCAAAGAGGGCAACTACAGAAAAGTAACCAACTCAAAGGACTGGAAAAAGGGTTAATTGTGTTTGGGTATTGAGAATAAAAACCTCTGTCCTCCCAATCAGAGAATATTAATGTTACATAGGGGGCCAAACATAGTACATTTTGACTGCATATATATTGACAGTTATCTTGGGGACATTTCCTTCGATGTCTCCCCAAATACAGCACTCTCTTTGGTAAAAATTAGGTTACATTGTGTGTACCTTTCAATTTTGTAGCAAATTCTCCTTTAGAATCTCCATGATACGATAGAATACGTCTCAGAATGAGTTTTCATACTTAAAATTTTTGGGCCTCTCTTTCTCGCTCTAGGCACGATCCGTTCTTTGTTAGAACAATTGTTCGTGGTAGACTGAAAACAATTGATTTTCATGAATCAAAGTCAATTGCTTCAATCAGGTCTTGACCCAATCTTCATCCTCGATCCTGGCTTTAACAACGATCCAAAGAGAGGGAATTTCAACTTCTACTAGTATCACAACTTTAGTGCCATAAACCAATCAAGTAAGGGCAATTCCATTCGGACATGGTTTATTTCCAATTCTCTATTTATGTTTATTGCATCCTGCTTCATGATTCATTATTTTGAAGTCCGATAATGTTTTAAAATCTAGGTATGAAGTTCGCAAGCATGTCATATTATTACAATCTGCATAAAAAGAGAATAAGAAGGGACAAGATTAAAAAAGAGACATTCATAGACACTAAAATATTGATTTCATTTATTTGCATTTTAAGATAGAAGGATTTACATTAAAAGTGAGACAATAAAGTAAAACATCCGAATTACACCCTAAAATAATCCGAACCCAAAAAAGCTAGCAATAGCAACTACTGAGATTCCCATCATACAGAGAATTTTTCATGACTTGGCGACCATTTTAGGTTTCTCCTCTATAGCAGCAATGGCTAAAATGTATTTTAGTTCCAGATCAAACTCCCCATTATCACAGATCATTCCAACGATCGTCTTATTGTTGTGAGTAGGCGAAGGATTATTTGTCACATTAGGGGCCTCTTCTTCCTTAAGAACTATTGCCTTGACCGCAATGAGGTCATCCACTACTCTTTTGAGAGTCCAACAGCCCTTAGTATCATGTTCCATTTCTCCAGAATGTATTTACATCTATAATTAGCTCGGCATGAGGGAGACTAACAGTTTAGCTGATACGGGGCCACTAGCTGCAGCATACCTAGCCTGATTAGCTTATGGAAAAAAGTTGAATATGATTCACCAATAGGGGTGAACTAATTCCTTTTGGGCTCTCTTGACAGGGATTGTATTGGGTAATATTTGGTTGGCGACTATATGGAGCTTGGTAGGGACGGGCATTTCTAGGAAGTAGAGCTCAATTTTGGGTGTGATTTCATGGCCCCGTATAAGCTCGTGCATTCATCACCTCATAATAAGGCGGTGCCAAGGCATATGCATCATCATGATGCGGGTAGTAATGTTGCAAAGTTGTGGGTGGCATATATGATTGGCTGAATGACCTGGGGGCGTCCCTTGAGTTTGAAGCTATCATGATTTTCATCTCTCATGATTCTGTTTTCCAAACCCCCCGACCCATTTTGGATATCCTACGATGTGTCTTAGAAGGCAGGCTGACTCAATATTCTTCATGTCTTCATTCCATTCTCAACTATTTCTCCAATCTTAATCGACTCTTCAAATGGTTTGTCAATGGCGGCTAACATGTAATGTAGGTAATTAGGCAACTCTGTTTCTTTCATTGGTGGTTTGACCCTAGAAGCCTATTCCCTCCATTTGATTTCATATTCTTTGAAGCTTTCTATCGGTTTCTTCTTTATGTTAACAAGAGAGGAGCAGTCTGGCACTATATCAATATTGTATTGAAACCGTTGGACAAAATCTTGAGACATGTCATTCCAAACATGCCAGTGAGACATGTCTTGATTTATGAACCACTCTGAAGCAATTCTTGTCAAACTTTCCCCAAATAAAGGCATTATTAATTCGTCTTTTCCTCCTGCTCCCCTCAATTGGTTATAATACCACTTCAAGCGGGCCACAAGATCACCATGCCCATCATACTTGTCAAACTTTAGGGTCTTGAACTCGGGTGGCAAATGAACCTAGGGGAACATGAATAGATCATTGAATGGAACACTGTTGTGGACTCCCAAGCCCTAAATATTTCTCATGGTTTGTTCCATGCTCTTCATTTTTCTTTTCATTTCCTCTTATTCCATATTCTTGTCACTCTTTTCGTCTCAACTGAGAACACGATTTGATGAGTATGCTTGTATGAATGGGTTACTTGTTATGGAGATGGGAACTTGAGTTGCAAGTGATACACTATGAAGATTATACGAAGGCCCTATGGGTAGTGGGGACATTTCATGGCAAGTCACCCGGGCTTGATACATATCTGCTAGTTGTTGCTTCAGCACTCTTACTTCAAATAGTCACGAACCTTGTTCTACCAATTGTATATGGGCATCATCATTATCTAACTCATTCTCAGTGTTGTTTGCCATTCTACTTTTTCCTTTTGATCTCGTGTTGTAAGGGCGAGATGCCAGTTTAAACCACAGATCAACCACCTTTATTTAACTTTATCTTTACATGATAAACAACAAACGTGTTAGAGTTAAGTATTTTACAGATATTAATTGCACATTGTATGTCATGCACCTAATGCCATATTCATTTCTAAAATGAGCTTGGAAGGCTTCATGTTTCATCTCGGCTTGTTGGTTTATTTTATCTTGACTTTAACACTCTTTTTTCTTATTCTTTTTTTAATCTCTTTTTTTAATTTCCCTTATATGTTTTTTTCACTCTTTTGAGGTTTTAAAAGAAATTTGATCGAACCCCTTAGAGGTTGCCTACATATCATGCTAAATATTAATCAGATTATTATGCATTCCAGGAGAAAACAGTAATAGTGTTGTTTTTTTAACAAAACAAAACAAAAGAAAATATTTTTCATTACTTTTCTATTTTTTCAAAATACAAGGAAATAAAGGACATTACATCGAAAATGACTTAATAGACTCTGATAGGAAAAAAACAATGATTAAAAGACTCAACAATCAACTCAAACTAAAACATAAATGCTACATGAAAAGTTCTAACAAATGATTATGGTTCAACCGCTGGAACATCTGCTCATGGAGGTACTTGCCCTGGCTAAACCCCCAATGTACGGCACATCTTCTTTAACTCAGCTGCAAGATGGCGGGCAAAAGTAGATGCATTCTCCAAAAATTTCTCATAATCCATCCCTTGGAACTTCACATAACATTGAGTGGTATAAATATCGAAATCATGGACTTGTTCTCTGAAGTACTGAAAGTTCTGGTCTCAATCTTATAATTGATGATGGTGAGTGGTGGGTATCTCTCTTATGTATCCCTCGCAATCTAAAGTTGACTCCAACTGATCCTGAAGTCTAGCCTACTCGAGTCTTGCCTGAGCCCACTCCTTATCAAAATTTGCATGCTGGTGATCTCTATTGTACCTTCTCATTTCTTCCAACTTTGCATGGAGTTGATCTTCCGAACGTACCTAATGGGCCGTCTCTCTCTCGAACTGAGCCTCTCTTTTTCAAATTTGTTACTCGGTGACCCTTACTAAATTTGGCCTCCTCATTTGATTATACAAATTTTCCTTGGCTTTGTCCAACGCCTTTTCAGTCTATACCGAGATGGCATCATAATCTTACACCTTTTCCATCAGATTGGCAATGGTTTTCTATCTTCCAACTTCTTGACCGGTACCCTGGAGGCTTTCTTCATCTGTTGAATTTGGGCACGAAGGGTGTCATTTTTGCGAATTAGACTCTTCTTTTCCCCTTTAGGTTCATGTGCTTGCAAGTCTTTATAAAAATGAAGGTTCCTCAGCTTTTCTTCCAAAGCATGGATAGTTACTTGGTATCCCTTTTCCTTTTAACCCCAGGCTAACCATTCATGGACCTTATCTTCAAAGTCATGAACATGCGGTCTTCTTGCGGGCCTTTCGTGCTCGGGCTCGGGCTCGGGCTCATCATTTACACAGTAACTCTTCCCAAACCACATATCATAACCCCGATGTACCTCATCCCTAGCAGGATCCAGCATCTTGGTATCATCATTGAAGTAGCGGCAACCATCCTAAATTTGTTGAATTAAATCCTCAGTGAGTGGGGCTTTCGGGTGTAGTTCAATTACTAGTACACTCAAATTTTCATCCTCATGCACTACTTGGTATCTTTCTAGCTTTCTCAAACTCTTTATGGCACATATTGTTGGACACTTCTCAAATCAAACAGTAAAAAATTTTAGAGGGCCGATATGTGTATCATCTCTCTTACCGGGAGCCATCCCAAAGTTTGACTAGCATTTAAAGACCTTAGGTAGGATATTCAGGATCCCACCCCTTCTGGCTAGTTGTAAATTCTTACTCTTTTTTCATAACACTCAATGAAATTGTCCTTGCTCGAGCCATAGCTCATGAACTTGGGGTGATGTCTAAGATGCTCAATCAACCACATTTGCAACAAAATATCGCACCCTTCAAAGAATTTTGCCTAGGACTTACACAGAGTCAATGCACAATAAATATTTGACAGAATGATCAGGGCAAAGGTTTGATGTTCTTTGGTAGTAAGGACAAATACAACCCTATCTATGTGAGTCTCAATCGTCCTCTCCGCATTTGGGAAGACCATAATTTCCAGAAATGCCACTATGAAGGCAAAGCGACGGTGAGTCTTCCATGTATCCTTGTTCTGCTTGTTGCTAAGGCCCTTTTCATGAATTTCAAATCCATTTGGCTACTCGAACCTAGAGTACAGGACGTAGAAATAACAATACCCTTTGACTAAGTTGGTCTTTCTTATTTGCTTACCGATGTTTAGAAGATCGAAGAACCGATGTATAGGGAGAGCCCTCGGAAATATGAGCTTTTGGTTTATAAAATCTCCACCAAGGCCGATATATCCTGCTATCTCTTCTAGAGTAGGAGTGAGATCAAAGTAGGAGAAACGAAAGACATTGTAAACAGGATCACAAAAAGTGACTAGTGCCTCAGTCAAGTCATCTCGTGGTTTAACTTTCATAATATTCGGGAGGGCACCCAAGTGTGTTTTGCCTCAAGTCATACCACTACATCTGAAGCTAAAGCGGAGCCTTGTCTACAACTATCAACAAAGTCTAGACAGTGCTTGTTTTGTACCTATGAATGGTTAAGGTTAGGGTTGACACTAGTTTCAAAAGACAAAACCAATGCACTCTTTTTACAAAACAATCTTTTGTAAATAACTCAATTTGAGAAAATCAAAAAGATGGTGGCTATTTTTTGCAATTATGGCCAAGGAATAGGTGGCTATTTTTGGCTCCTTTGTACTTCCAAGGAAAGCTTTAGGCTCGGGGAAGGGCATTATGGTAAAAGTAACGCCCAATTGACAGATACGTTCGAACTTGCGAGAATAGCCCTTCGACAATTTTGAAGATGTTCTAAAGCTATTCTGGTAGAAACGGCTCAGGATTAACCGAAGTCAGGTCGGCTTATTTATTTTGGCATTAAAAAAATACCGAACACATTTCTTTCTTTTGTTTTTTTTTTTTTTTACTAAAATAGGGTCGAACCCTATGAAGGTTGCCTACGTATCTCACATCTGGTGAGAATTAGACTCGCATAGTTCATAGATGTTTTAGGAATGGGATGAGGCTTTTTCAAAAAAGTTAGGCTTATTTTGTAATCATCTTCTTCGGGTAAATATTTTAACAGGGCTTATGAATTTCTCAAATACCGAAATTTTTAGAAATCAGATAATTTTTTTCTCTCCTATTTTCTTCCTTCGGTTTTTTCTTTAATTTTTCTTCTATTTCTAAGAAGCCGGTCAACATGCACAAACCTAATCAAACAAAATGCACAAGTAGCACATAAGATGCATCAGTATAATCTTATAATTTTCAAGTACATATGTCCTATACTGACCCAACCCCTATGTTGAGTCCCCAAAGTCAAATGCACATGATGCAAAAAAAAACCTTCCTACTAGGGATCTGGCATGAGGTTATATTATTCTAGATTTAATTTTGGGAGCGAGGGGTATTTTAGACCTGTCATACTCAAGCAAACAATTCGAGCTGAGGTAGGAGTAACGTACCGGGAGCACAAAAGTCTACCCGGCCTAGTTACTAAACTGACCTAGTTCTAATTGGTACGACCTCTAACAAAAAATTAGGTCATGAGCACGTGTTCACCATAAATTCTTAAGAAGACAGTTTAATACAGTTCAAATAATATCAAAGCGGTAAATAAGCGGCAATTGGCATATTAGGCCCACAAATACAGTAATAACGTCCAATCAATAAATCCAAGTATATATCACATTACAAGCTCGGTTTCTGAACCTTGAACTAGAAGTTCTAAGTTCTTGTCCCCAGCAAAGTCGTCAAAGTTGTCACACCTCCTTTTTACCGAAAAGGAGTTTTTGCACTTTATGTAACATTATTAAAAAGAGATTATTTATCTTAGTTTTAAGAGTTTCCACTTGGATATTTTAAATATGGTGTTTCAAGTCTCCAATTTGTTTTTAATCATGATTCAAGAAAAATTGACTCTGTTTAAGTTTGTAAAATACAGAAGATCGAGTAAGAAATTTTATTAACCCGAGAGAAGGTGTGAAGTACTCCTGAATTTCGTGATTTTAGCATGATCTCTTAACAATTTACACTTGGCTTATTTTAGCTGAACAATAACATGTTTTGAGGATCTTTGTGTATTTTGTCCTTTTACCGCTTTTAAATTACTTGGTTATTAAAATTATGAAATTATCTTAAAACGAGTCATGAGTATGTGCATTCATTTTATTTGGTACGTTACAATCATGTCACACATGTGTTTACACAATTAATAACACTTTATTAAGATTATTTTGTTCAAAGTTGCGCGAACCTATATCTTGATTTTATGTTTGAAAATTGTAAATATATCACGCGAACATATACTAAACACTATGATTTGATTAATTAAAAGCATGCCTAAAAGCATACTATCGATGTGAATCCTTACTATATTTGGGGTTCATTGTGAGGTCTAAAAGATTAAGAACATAGAATTGTGGAAGAAATGGTATGATTCAGCTAAAGAATTAATGAGAACACTTATATAACTAAGCTATTAGAAATATTTACTACTTAATAAATTACTAGTATTCTATCTTGGAATTTATATAAAGTTACATAGTTAGGAGTCTATTTTATTGTATGAAATTAATTATTACGGAATAAAAGAAAGGAAATTGGCCAGCTCGTATGCTTGGGGCTTTACATAATAGATCTTGTGGCCTATTACATTAAATCCCCAATGGAGACAAAATATGAGATGACAAATATTCAGAAAAATTGTTCCGGCGCCATATTTGGTCACTTCTATGTATCTTATATCCTCTTTTTAAATTTTTTTTAATTTGTACCACTTTTAAAACGACTTCAGGCCTTTTTCTCATTCTTCTTCTTTTTCGGGTGACAGTGATTTTATATTTTATTTGCAAATATATTTTAAGGTACTTTATGATATTTTACAGTGATGATCTGTCGTGAAGCTTTATTTTTTACTATTGCTTAGGTTTCTTCCGCTTCTTTTTCTTAATTCTAAAATGGGTTTATTAAATTTATTATTTTTTGACAAATTGATGATTAGGGTTTGTTCTTGATGATATTTGGAGGTTATATTTTAAATTTGAGCTCATTTGGAGTAGATCTAGGCATTAAACTGTATATTGGATTGTTACATTTCGAATATCAAATTTTTGTTTCTAGGCAATTTGCACTTCAGGCATATTTTACCTTAAGTGCATGAAAACGTTGGTTGCATTTCAGACCTTTTGGCCTGAACCATAGGTAAGGGATGACAGGAGATGGCCCCTATAGAAAAATAAACCAGCTAAATGCAATTTTTCACTTCATTATTGTCTTTAAGTGCAGGAAAACGTTTGTTGCACTTTAGACCTTTTGGTCTTAAGTGCATCTATCGTCCTATTTTTTCCTTCAGACATATTGGCCTTGAGTGCATGAAATCTGGTTGCACTTCCTACTTATTTTTCTTAAGTGCAGCTGAAATATAATTTTTTTACTTCAGACTTATTGACCTTAAGTGTAGGATAACATTTGTTGCACTTACGATCTTTTGGCCTTAAGTGCATCCGAAGTGCAAATTTTCACTGCAGTTTTATTGGTCGTAAGTGCATAAAATTATTGGTTGCACTTCAAACCTATTTGATCTTAAGTACACCTGAAGTGCAATTTTTCCATTCCAAACTAATTTTTTAACTCAGATACGATAATTCAGAAGTTGATCGTAAAGTGAGTAGGCTTTCAAAAATTTCTGCAAAGGGGTAAGTTTAATTGTGACCTAAAAATCGGGTATAGATGCAAAAGCCCCAAAAATTTGTACTTCAGATGCACTTAAAGCCAAAAGGTTTGAAGCACAACAAATATTTTCCTACACTCAAAGCCAATAAGCCTACAGCGAAAAATTGCACTTTAGATTCAACAACAACAACAACAACAACTACCCAGTATAGTCCCACAAGGTGGGGTCCGGGGAGGGTAATATGTAGACAGACCCCTCCCGAAAGGGCAGAGAGGCTGTTTCCAATCGACCCTCGGCTCAGGGAAGGAAAGGGAAAACAACAATAAAAATAAAAGAGCATTAGTAACTCCAGCAGAAATCGCGTAAATAGTTATCTAAACGTAAGAACCATAAATAAAATGGCATGCAATAATATCAAACAGTAACTACCATAAATAACTACCATAAGGGGGACACAACCCAATGCACAAATCATCTATGGATCGCCCTGTCAAGCCTCACCCAACCCCGGGAAAGGAGTACCAAAAATTCTAGGAGCCCCTATCCTACAATCTNATCAGGACTTCTCCTTCGCACATGCCCGAACCACCTGAGCCTCGCTTCACGCATCTTCTCATCCACCGGGGCCACCCCCACCTTCTATCTTATAACTTCATTCTTAATCTTATCTAACCTGGTGAGCCCGCACATCCACCTGAGCATCCTCATCTCCGCAACCTTTATTCTCTGAACATGAGAGTTCTTCACCGGCCAGCACTCCGCCCTATACAACATGGCAGGTCTAACCACAGCTCTATAAAATTTTCCCTTGAGATTCTGTGGCACTTTCTTGTCACACAGGACTCCTGATGCAAGCCTCCACTTCGACCACCCCGCTCCTATACGATGAGTGATATCCCCGTCAATCTCTCCGTCCTCCTGAATTACCGACCCAAGATATCTGAAATTATCCCTCTTGGCGGTGACCTGAGATCCAATCTTCACGTCCCTGCCTACTTTGCTCGGCTCGGCGCTAAACTTGCATTCCAGGTATTCAGCCTTAGATCTGCTTATTTTGAAACCCTTAGACTCGAGAGTCTGTCTCCATACCTCTAGCCTCTCATTCACACTGACCCTCGTCTCGTCTATCAATACTATGTCATCAGCAAATAGCATACACTAAGGCACATCCCTTTGAATATGTCGGGTTAGAGCATCCATCACCAATGCAAACAAGAGAGGGCTAAGCGCTGATCCTTGATGGAGCCCCATAACCACCGGAAAATGGTCTGAGTCACCACCCACCGTCCTAACCCTAGTCTTAGCTCTATCGTACATGTCCTTGATTACTCT
>MU752373.1:44814-56224 GCA_026770625.1 Nicotiana glauca | reverse complement strand
GGTTGGGCTGGTCATTGAGTCATCCATTTATTAAACTCATTCCATCTTAACACAAACTATTTCAGCACATCTAAAGTGGGGCTAATTTTAGTGTAAATTGATTCATGAGGAACTTCGCAAAAATATCTTTACAATAATATTTCAGTAAAATTCTACAAGCGGGGTCTAGGTAGGGTAGAGTGTACGCATATCTTACCCCTACCCCAAGGGTAGAGAGACTGTTTCCGAAGACCCTCGGCTCAAGCAGACGAAAAAGATCACATATCATTACCAACTGCAGAAAGCATAAAAATAATAACATAATCAAAAGTACCAGAAAATAGATGATAAACAATAACAGAAGCACGTAAGAAAGGCTCGGTACTATGAAAAGTGAAAAAGAAGTGTCGACACAACAATAATCACTAACTCTCTAGGACACAACCCTGTTAGACTAGCCTCTCACCTGGTGCGGAGTAGCGAAGAGCTCCGCTACCCCCTATTCTAATTACCCTAATGTTAGAACTCCACACTTTCCTATCAAGGGTCATGCCTCGGAAATCTGAAGTCTTGCCATGTCTTGCCTGATCAACTCTCCCCAATACTTCTTGGGCTACCCTCTACCTCTTTTTATACTTGTCGAAGCCAGCCGCTCACATCTCGTTACGGGCACATTTGGACTTCTCCGCACGTGCCCGAACCATTTGCAAAAATATCTTTAATATAATTTTCTCAGTTTGTATGTTATATGAGTGTAACAAAAAAATAAATTGATACTTAATTTATAAGAAAATAATACACATTAATTAAAGCTTGGTAAGAATTGTAAGAGTTGGGCTATGACCCAAATTTTAACTCAACTTGAACCAACCCATCTCTGCTCAATTTATTTTTGGGCGCATCATTTCCATTTTGACCTACACAAATTAGGCCAACCCACCCATTTGAGCCAAACTGACTTGGACAATATCACGATCTAAAAAACACAATAGGGATACTTTCCTGATACATTTTTGAAGAATTTTCAGAAATCACTATTGTTTAGTGGATATTAACTTTTTATAGCTATCATATATATAATTACTTCCTATTGCTACTATTAAGTTATTACGTTAGTGTACTCATTATATTCGCACTGTTGTATTCATGAATATAACAGCAAAAAGTGCCTAAAAATCAGGGCAATCCAGTTGTACGCGCATGTATTCACATATATTCGCGTCATGTATTCATGAATACAGAAGCAAAAAGCACCTAAAATCATGGCAATTCAACTGTACACATGTATTATTATGTATTCGCGTTGATATATTCATGAATACACTAGTAAAAAAAGCCTAAAATGAAGGTAGTCCAACTGTACATGCATATATTCACATGTATTCGCGT
This sequence comes from Nicotiana glauca, assembly GCA_026770625.1. Taxonomy (NCBI): domain Eukaryota; kingdom Viridiplantae; phylum Streptophyta; class Magnoliopsida; order Solanales; family Solanaceae; genus Nicotiana; species Nicotiana glauca. The sequence goes on along the minus strand of MU752373.1, from coordinate 54,856 downwards.
CATGTATTCATGAATACAGTAACGACAATCACCTTTAAAATCGGTATGTCCCGCTGTCTAAGAGAGAGGAAAGACATAAATAGCGTATTTCATGCCTCAATGATAGTATATACCATAAATACTTATTTTACTATAACATATAAAATGTAGTTATAGAAAATAATATTTTAAAATAATTTTAGTTTGTAATAAATAGGGTGTATACCTTTGCCATAGCAGGTAAAATTCCCTACAATTTTTGCACAAACGTAAAAGGCAGTCCATATACACATTTAACAATAGTTAGCTAAATATTACTTTTAAGAATGAATTCCCAAAGATAACCGTAAAAATAGCACGGTATAGCCAGTTTTCCGACTGGTAATTCAAAAATAGTCAGTGTTTACCAAGTCAATGAAAAATAACCACTATTTTATTGCAACAGAGACCAATCCAATATAATATACTGGAGTTCAGTGCACCTGTGTATGAACTCCAGCATATTATGTTGGACCGGTATATTTTGTTATCTCCAATACATTATGTTGGAATTCTAGTATACTTATGTTGGAATTCCAGCATACTTATCCGTGAACTCCAGTATAATATGCTGGAGTTCCAGCATATAATATGCTGGAGTTCAAGCATACTTATGCCGGAATGGGTTTTGAACAGTATTTTTGCTTAGATTATCTTTACAAGTGGCTAAATTTCGATTACTTTTGAAACTGGGCTATTTTTTAATGACCCTGGCTATTTTTTAATTTCCCTCAAGATAACCAGGCTGAAAAGGAGCTTTAACAGGTCAAGATAATCATCAATACACGGGATGCAAACCATTTCTACCACATCCATGAAGCGTTTACAACATTAAAATTCTTAGATCACAAATAAGTAAGAAAATGTCTTATTTAGATCAAGTTTCCCAAGGATGGTGCACTTGAAAATACAGAAGCATGTTCACTAAAATTTGCAGACTCATTCACACTTGAGGCTAAGCATCTGAATAGAACTTCTTCTCCTTCAAGCTTTCGACAGTTTCTTTGATGCTTTCAGCCAAGGGAGTGAACTCAACACCCAACTGTTTTGCTCTTTCTATGTTAACCTGGTACTTTGGTGGAAATGGCTTGTCATCGACACACCTGTAGAGTTTAATCAAAAAATTTTGAGCCACTAAAACAATTTCAAGAAGTAACCGATAAGAATTCGGCAATTACCAATTCCACTTTCAGTATTATTTCAGCAGTGCATGCTCTACCCATTTTTCAAAACATCACATTTCGAAGATGCTGATATCACGGAGATAAACCTCATTGAATATATTACATATCAAATAAGAAACTTACTTTTCTGGAAGCTTCATTGTGGGATAGTGCTCACTTAATATCTTCACTAACTCAGAGTAGTGTGCAACTGCCTCAACCATTAAATATCTACCATTAGCTGAAAGGTTTTCAAATGCTAGAATATGCGCGAGGGCAACATCTTTCACATTAACCCATCCAAATGTAGCATTTGGATATGTTTCAGCACCTGCCGTAAAGCGAAAATGAAACTTCACCATGAATTCATACATAGCATAGTAACATGAACAGGATGTTAAATAAACTTATTAACAAACTAACAGGTAAAGTTATCAAAATAAAAAATAAGAAGTAACTAGATAGGAAATAAGGAAGAAGCGTACGGAAAAAGGAAGCCCGAACAGTTGCTCCTTCCAATCCTAAATCCAAATATCTATGATGCACTTTCTATTCGGGACGTCCAACTAGTATTAGATAGGCTTCTAATAATATCATTTTATGCGAACTGTTTCGTTCAAATTCATTTTATATTTAAATTTAACATTTGAAGCAATTTCTCAATCATATTAACTTTTTAACTATTGTTTTGGGAGTTATGTCCACTGCTACTATAATAGGTAAATCAAATTACATCTTAAACTCAATATCCAGCCAAACTACATCAGCATCCCTCTTCCATTGGCAGAGACCATAAAGAGCACACTGCAAGTAAGAAGTGGAATTTATATAGCAGATTCAAAAGTATCAAAGCTCTCTTGTTCGAAGGAATTGAGACACGTCAAAATCGTACTAGTGTGCTTTGATCAATACGCAAAATGTTCCTCCTAAAAAGATTGTTTCCAAATAAATGGGAAATAGTTATCAGAGATGTGTTGGCAAGCAGAAACAAGGTTGAAGTATCTCTAACCTATTACTACTAACAAGGTGAAAGAAAATAACTGTTTGACATTAATAAGTTCCACTTACAAGGTGCCTTGAGCCATTGCAACTAGGGAAAAAAAAGTTTTTAAACATATTACGAATCATTGTAATGCAGTATAATCAGTGACGGTGATGTTTACTCGTCAAGATTGAAGAAAGATACCGTAAGAAAAAAAGGGTACGAAGACCTATTTAATTTTCTGAAATTATCAGAATCAACAGAACTAGACATATTATCTGTCAGATTCATTCTCTTGAAGAGAAATTTTAGGAAAACAGTTAGGTGACAAATCATGATTCCTTTTTATATATTTTAAATTCATTAAAGTTGAGTCAAAAGGTAAAAACATCCTAGTTGCAGATGACGAGATTAAAGACAAAACAGCTGCTCTAAAATCAAGCATACCATTTATCAGTTTTAAGACGGCAGCACAACTTGTATTAAGTGTTGGTTGTAACAAACTGCCAATAACCATTGCTGGGTTTATCGTAACCATATCGATAGCTTTCTCTTTCACAAACTTCCATGCAGCATCCTCAGCCAAAGTCTTCGAAAGTACATACCAGAGCTGGTAAAAGCAACACAAGATGATCGGTAATTAGCTCCTCAAATAGAAAGAATGAGAGAGATAGAGAGAAGTGGTTAAGACTCCAAAAAAGCTAAAAGCCAGGTCCTCATCATTTTCCAGGTATTGTGGTCCGTAAAATATGAGTTATTCTATCTTATCAAGAAAATAAGAATAAAAATATGGGCTACTCTAATACAATGGTATTAAAAGATCTATTATGTCGAAATGTAAAAGCTTTCAACAAGAACAAACAGCTAATCTCCCCTTGCGTAGAAGATCCATTATGTCGAAATGTAAAAGCTTTCAACAAGAACAAACAGCTAATCTCACCTTGCTATATAACCAAGAAGAGTTCTGTGAAGATTAAGAACGCATTGTGATTAGTGTTCACTACTCTATAGCAGCATGCTACCAAAAAGATCTGGTTCTGGTTCTAGAAAGAAGTGATGAAATATTTTGCAAGTCAATGATTAGCCAAACCTATTCAATTTTTAAACCAGTAACTTGGCCCAGAACCTTTCTGTTACACACATAGGTAAAGTAGTAAACATAAGCTTGAACAGGAAAGGGGATGAGTATATCACAGCTCCTGCATAGCAAGGATACATCATAAACATGCAGACACTTGCTAACGTGTCTGCGATATGTTGCTTTTGTTGTATAATACTCTCTTCACTCCTCTCCTTTGTTTCCTTTTATTACTTCTTCAAGCTCTATTTCTCTCTCCACCCTACAGTTCCTTCCCAATCCTACTTCCTAATAAACATTCATATTTTGCAATGAGAATATGCGAAACTAAAACCAATGACGTACACTAGGTATTTTCAGAGGCAGTGTCAACGTTTAAACAAGTGAATAAATGATAAATTGGGAGAGATGAGAAGAACAAGTGCAGCAATCTAGAAAGCTCAAAATTTGCAAATTGAAGACGAGGAAAAGTAGTTTTTTCCAAATTAGAATTCTAGAACGTTGAATATTTTATTATCACTTTACTCAACACAAAAGGAGTTTTGGTCCTGATTTAATTAACTATTACCAGAATGAGGTCAATGGTTTGACACTTGGACCTCATCATTTTTATCAAATCGGGCTAAAATATGCAGAACCACAATACCACAATGAAGTTTGAACCCTTAAGCTCAATCAAAGAAGCAAGGCACTTGACCACTGGGCCAGAAAGGACAAGATGTCAAGGAGTTTTCATTTAATATTATGTATCTTAGTTTTTGTTTTTGCATTTATGTTATTTAGCAAAATTTTCCATTGTGTCACTTAATGTGGATCACCGCTGTTTACGTGGCATAATAGTTGAAGAAAAATTGTTCAGGGGCTTATGCCCACAATTGCGCTGCTAGCGAAAAAAGAAAAAGTCATGTCAAGCACCTGGGATTCTCTGCAAAAGTCTGGATCCGACCACCATGTCTCATCAACTACCACTTCAGGGGTTCGTGGCTTTCCATTGAAAGCAACTGCTGCTACAGATGATGTCAAAACCACTCGTCTAATTGTTGGTGTCTTTGCAACTGATCCAAGAACATTAAGTGTCCCCTTCAGTGCAGGATCAATTAATTCTGCCTGCACGTTAACCGTAGGAAGATACATGACATCAGTAGATGGATACACCATAAACTAGAACAGAGGAATATGACCAACAGAACCAAGAAAACTGTAGCCAGTTCGTAGGATAGATTTTCTTACACTTAACTGGCAAAGGTGCACAGTAATCCTTCAAGACGGTAACCTAAAGAATAGTAGTTCAGCTAATATAGTTTAGATCGCTCTTGCTTAACTGTTTAACTCCATTCAATTGACATATTAAGTCTTACTGTGTCAGTGCACACTCTATGTAAAGATTTATTGAGAAAACTCAGAGGTGACAGTTTATGCAGGACCTATAGTCATTCATAAAAAGATATACACCATGAAACATATGCAATTACAATTTTATAATGTAACTGGAGCAATTTTCACTGTATTAGTTATGTGAATACATATCAGGTAGATACTGACTGACATGTGCATAATGTAGAAAGTAATCAGAAACAGTTTGGTGGTAGAATAACTTCCTCATCTAGCTACTAACATCACAAGTTTGAAGAATTATCTCTGGGTGAATAGCAGAAAGAACAGAAACTTGTGAATAACAAAGGAAAGCTGCAGCAAGCCAAATCCATATCTGTCAGGAGAATGAGCAAGGAACCTGTGGATCTTTTACTGCATGGTAAAAAGGAGATGCTGTATGAAATACACCTTCACACCCATCAACCACAGCATCAAAGGCACCTTCTTCGAGCAGGTTTGCTTTGAACAAGTGAAGTCTCTCCTTGGCTCCATCAAGTGATGTCAAGTGATCCGTCTTCTTTGGATCATCTGAAGGTGAACTCAGAGAAGTTAAATACATAAGTATAAGTGTATAAAACAATAGCAAAAACATTAATTGAAGAGTTTAATTAATACTTAGCATGATTATATCCTATATGCCACAGAGTAGTAACTACAGATTTCTAAAGTAAATGGGAAGCTTCGAAATGTTCACTAAAATATCTCATATTCAAGCATGAATACTAAAATGTCTATACAGAGTCTTCATTGCCTTCATATTTCTAGATGAATGTAATGCAATTTTGATGACTTTCAGAATACCGAATCTAAAGTAAGTGTAACAGCAACTGAGCTTTACTCGCAACTAGTTGGTATGTATATCCTTTGATTCCATGTATTATGTTCTTAGCTAAGTCTGCATTGATTCTGAGTGGCTATAGCTCTTTCACCCAACTTCCCTTCATATGATTATATTTTTATATGGTCCCTTTTTTAGCACCTTCAATCATAATAGTATCATCTACGGATCCACAAACGTGGAGTAACTCAATATTAAAAGACTTATTACATCCGTATTCAAGTCTCCTTCTATCCATCCAATAATTAAAAAATATAAAAGTATTTCAACAATAAACTACAAAAAAATTAAAAAAGTAAAATGCATCTGCTTCTTTTGTAGCTAGCGGAATTGAACCTACGAGCTTACGAAGGTTTTGAACCCCCTTGACCACTAAATTACAATTTTGGATTGTGTTAAGAGGGTTCAAAACTTAATATATAGAAGTAAAAAAAGAGATTTTGTCTTATATATACACGGTAATTTTTCGGATCCGCCGGTGACTGTTGGTTGGGAAGCAGAGTTAATAGTATTAGTGCTAGTAGTAGGTAGCAGGTATCCTATGGAATATCCGAGATGCCCCAAGGTGGCCCGAATACCACCAGTCCACCATCATAAAAAATAAAATAAACACCAGAAAGTAAAATTTGAATATCAACAGTTGGAATGTTCGAGAACTTCTAAAAATCATCAAAAACCCAGCCCTAGCTTATCTAAACCAAATCAAATTATACAATTGAATGCCAAAATCTTCAAGTTGGTATACGAGAAAAAAAAAACGATCACAAAGAAACAAATGATCTAATAAGTACAGAATCCATTCTTTCCGAATTTTATTCAAATGAAAATGAATTTTTAAGAGAGAGAACAAACGTAACTGGGATCACGAACAGTGGCCTTAACAGTATAACCACGCTGGAGCAGAAACTTCACTAACCATGAAGCTATGTAGCCTGAAGCTCCTGTTACACAAACTGTTTTCGTCGCCATTTCTTTCTCTTCCTTTTTCACCTACCAGCCTAGCAGTTAGCACGCTGTGTAACTGTCCGAGTGCTGTGAGCTGTGACAAAAGTGGTATTTATAGGACTACCGTATTATTCGGATTCTTAGTTTTAATATTAAAAGGCCTATATTTGGTATTTCTCTTGATTTTAATATTAAATGGCATATATATGGTAAGGTTGGATTATGCATTTAATTGGGTTTAGTCTAATTTCTATTTTTGAAAACATGAATTGCTATCATTTTTTTCCCTTTATATTTGAAATATTTTTAAAAAAATTCACTCTTATTTTACCCCTAGCCTAGGTGTGTCAAGTATGGCTTGTCCCCAAGAATATTTTTTCCAAAATTGACATTTTACGTTTACTTGGAGAGACAAAAACATTTTTTGAGAAATATTTTATTTATCATAATATTAACAAATAAAATATTATTGTAATAAAAATTTTGAGTATTAAATATTGAAATTAATGTTAAGTATTGATTGGAGCAGTAATGGGTTGAGATAATTATGAAAAATATGACTTCCGGAAGTGGTTTCGTGAAAAGATTTTCCTTCAATACATTTTCGAGCAACAAAAACCAAAAAATAATTTATTTTTTCGTAAATTATTTTATTAAAAAATCTTCATACCAAACATATACTAATTCATTCACATGTCTTATTAAAAATTAAAAAGTTTTAAGATAATTTGATTTGTAACTAGATTTAATTAGTGTGTCAAAATTATTTATGTCTTTTTTGAACTCCCGTCAGATAAACATCAGTGGAAAACAAGAAACAAGTTTAAGGACAACGATAGTGAAACAATAATATTCGTTTTTGGACCCGACTAATCTGAAATTGTATCAAAAATTTCACTTTGAGAATAAATTGCTCCATATTAACAGCGACTCCATATCTAGAACTTCCATTTTGTGGTTTAAAAGATTGGACGGCCCTTCCACAAATTTTACTCCCTCATCTCTGCATGTTAACATAGTGGGCGTTTGGACATAAGAATTGTAAAATTTCGAAAAAAAATTAAAAAAAAAAATTAAGTAAAAATGGTATTTGAAAATTAGACTTGTGTTGGATATTATAGATAATAAATTTGCTTCGAAAAAATAAAATCAAGACCGAAAAATATTGCAACAATCGTAGTATTTTATTTCGAATATTTGAGTGTTACAATCTCTATGAATCATCTGATTCTTCTTTTCAATAGTAAATAAAGTCAAGGGCTTTTGAGTTTGATCTTGAATCTATATTTGTTTCCGCGAACGATGATCTTGTTCTTGAGCTTCAGCTTGATTGCTTGGACTTGAGCTTGATCTGGTCTTCGTTCTTGAGCTTGAACTTGATTTCTTGAAATTGAACTTGAAGCTTGAAACTTGTGGAAGAATTTGCAGTGTTTGATCCACGAGCTCTTTCTTGCTTCTTGTTATAACTTCTAGTGTCTTTTCTGAGTTATAAAGACCCCTATTTATAGTTGTGGAAGGGGGGAGTCATGATAAGAACAAACTCTTTCCGACCAATCAAATTGAAGTGTGACATGACCGCATTTGATTGGCCAGAACATGTCACGTGCACACGTGGTGCGATTTCGTTGGTCTTTTAGTGTGACTTGGCATGCCTTGTCATTTTGACATGTGGCATGATCCTATTGGCTCTTTCGTTTGACTTGGCGTGCCACGTCATTTGACATGTTGCATCAAACTGGGCCTCTAGGAAGATGTCATCTTGGGCTTAATGAAGTGGGTTCATCACTTTAGCCCAATTAAATGGACTAGCCCAATGGATTAAGGCTTATTTATTTAATCCATATATATTGGGCTTATAATTAATCCAATTATATTAGTCCAATAAATTTATTTAAACTAATATATCTTGTATTTTACAATATATTTTACGGATTTAATTCCAATAGAATATATATGCCTACAAATGCCCCCTACTTCAAGACTTGATGGGTTTAGACGTGTCCAACTCCAAAAGACGTGGCTTGAAGTATTAACATAGTATTTATTTTGTAGTGAATATTACCCGAAACTTATTCAAGTGATATACTTGCATTTCACAATATGTATGAAATGACAAATATAGTAATAAGTTTTGTACTGTTTAATTAACATTCAACCCGATTTCGAAGTAACTTTTTCCTAAGCCTTAGAAACACCATCAGTGTCTCTAAATGCTACCAACACACAACTCCTTAGCAATTCCCCCTAAATCACCGAATATCAACCCAATCACTAACCCCATGGAGGTCAAATCCATATTAAAATATCCTACTTCTTTTAAGGACAAACTCCTTAACAAGAAGATGAGTCTTAATCTAGACCTTACCCATGCTTCACCACCTTCTCAACAAGAACCAATGGACTTGCACTATGGCACAGAGATCCCATGCAAACCTACAACTCCCTTCCACGATTACAACATTTCAGTACCTATCACGAATGAAGACAAACAAAGAATATACCTTCCATGGAGATACTCCTTAATCATCAAGTTACAAGGGAAGAGGATCACTAATGAATTGTTGAAAAAAAAAGTTAATAGATCTTTGGAAACCATCAGAAAATTTCCCACTAATTGACCTAGGAGAGGACTACTATATTGTTCGATTCATTAAAGAAGAGAACATGGCTAATTTAATCCAAAAAGGTCCATGGTTTATCTATGGTCACTTCCTCTCAGTACAACAATGGATTTCAAATTTTGTTGCATCTAAAGCAACACAATCTTTCACTGCAATCTGGATCCGACTTCCCCAACTTCCTATTGAGTTTTACGACAAGGAAATACTTTAAAAAGTAGGAAGTTCAATAGGAAGACTCTTGAAAATTGACGCTTGTACGTCAGCCCTCCGAGGGAGATATGCTCGCCTATGTGTGGAACTCCCTCTAAACAAACCAGTCACACCGTTCATCTTCATAGGATCTCATAAACAACATATCCATTATGAAGGTGAAAAATTACTATGTATAACATGTGGTCACCTAGGCCATGTCACAACCCAGTGCAATCTATCCAAAACCATTCACAGGCAGGAACCAAGCATCAAGGACCTAAAAACAACTCAATCCGGGTAATCCAAGTTGGACGGACTATGGCAAACAGTCCCCTTTAAAAGAGGTAAAAGAAGATAACTTCCAAGAATTGCCTCAGAACTGCTAGAGATAGCTTAAGAACCAGGTATTAGCATTAATATTTTTGAAGTCAAGTCAGGCAAATTTTATCCTCTCAAAAGTTGTGTTACAAAATAAAATCTCACCAATTACAATCTCCCAACAACGGCAAAACTACTAGCAAAACCTCTAGTAGTCTTTAGCCACTGGAACAAACCAACTCTAATGATAATTACTCTACTAACATGAGTAATTTTATTAATCCAACAATTACCAATATTAACCTGGACAATACTCCCATAATCCTTAATAACAATCCTATTAAAAAAAATTAAAATCCAATTATCAGCGATAAAGACACTACTAATAAAATATTAGATAATACTATGGGCCCACCTATTCCCCCACACACTCAAAATCTCCCCCTACTGGCTACACCCACCATACCTCTCACCCAATCAAACCCTAATAGCTCCCATAATACCACCCTATCT
>MU752373.1:6786-26399 GCA_026770625.1 Nicotiana glauca | reverse complement strand
AAGTTCAAAATCTCACTGTTTCATTAGTTTTCAGTTAAATTTGAAAGCTGTTTTGACGATTCTGTGTGTTCCTGTTGATCGAAGATCTGTGAATTCATTTCGAACTGGTCAATTGTGTTCCTTTGGTTTATATCATTGTTGTTGGTTTAAATCTGGTTATTTGAAGCTGTGTTTGGATTCGTTGAGCTGTTCTCTGTTGCTATTGCTGTTAATCACTGTTGATCCTTTTCTAATAGATTTTCGATTTTTAAATCCAGGTACATATTTGACTCCTCCCTAGTGTAATCTTCGACTGAGTTGATTTGAAGCTGCAATTTCTTTAGTTTCGTTCTTGTCGTAATGAATTCAAACTGTTAGAATTGATAAATTAGATCATTATGTAATAATGATGAATTGTAAATTTGATTTGTAATTTTAGTTTGATTTAGATGTATAATTGGACTGGACTGTATAAATTTGGACTTTGAAAACATTTAGACTAATATTAGTACTTGATCGTTATTAAAATACTTGAAATACTTGGGATTTTTATGATAGTGAAACGTATTAATAGATAAGGACTGTTATGATAGTTAATTTGTAATAGTTTATCAATTAACCTAGTGACTCTATATTTTGGTAATTAGTTAGATTGATATATTGAAAATGGCCTTAGTTGTAGTTAACTTAGCCTATAAGTAAAACTATTCAAGTGGAATGAATGTTCAAACTAGGAATTAATCACCGATTTTAGTTCATTTTAATTTGTTCGTATATAGTTTGACTATTAAAATTTTAAAAAAATTAACTGAAGCAATCATCATTGTCAAATTCTGAAGGTTTCATGTATAACAGTGGCAATTCGTTTTCTGAAAGCCACTTGAAGATCGACTTAGTAATAATAATTAAAACCAATTCAGGCTAGTTGTAACTTGTTCTCTTCTACCTTGTTAACATCTAAGAACCTTATAAAAGGCCAATAGTAAATAATTGAAGTTTGAATTAAAACTCAAAGGAATCAGTATCATCTGTGCATGAATAGAATAAGATTGAGAAAATTGTAATGATTGTTTAAAGTGAAGCTTGGCCCATTTTTAAGATTTGGGCTCAATAGCCTATTTGTTCAGAAATGCAGGCCTCAATGCTGAGGTTTAATATGTGTACTCAGTTGGGCTTAGAACAAGACGTGGGTGTAGTACAGACGGGGCTCAATTTATTTATCATGGAGCTCATTAGTTACGATATAATGCAAAATTACCATTAGTTCTCACAAGAAACAATTAGGACTTATTTTTATTTTATAGGAATAAACAAAAACAAATAGAAAATATAGTATACTTTAGGATTGGCCTTAAATAAAATTGAGAGGAGCCTCGCCCAATAAAACAAATAACTGCGGGGCCCTCAATAATGACTTATAAAAAATATTAGAAATTAGGAGGACAGTTTCGCGAATTTCACGGTCTTTCTCAAAGTTAATAAACACGTAGTCGCTTTAGGCGCGTATGTTAATAATATTACCTTCTTAAAAATGGGTGCACATTTATGTGACCCAAATCCAAATCTCAACGAAGTTGAAATGTATTAAAGGCCACGGGAGTACTGGTACGGCGTGGTTCGAGATACATTTTCACGACGTTGCAATTCTTGTGAAAATAAATAATAAATACAATAAAAGCGGGTTATTAATAAAAGGCACATAAAATAAAATATGTATAAAAATCAGATAAAATCAAATACGACAGCTGAGCGACCGTGCTAGAACCACGGAATCTGGGAATGCCTAACACCTTCTCCCGGGTCAACAGAATTCCTTATCTGGATTTTTGATTCGCGAATTGTTAACAGAGTCATATTTTCCTCGGTTCGGGATTTAACCGGTGACTTGGGACACCATTAATCTCTCAAGTGGCGACTCTGAATAAATAATAATAAATCCCGTTCCGACTGTCCTTTGATTGGAAAAACTCCTTTACGCCCTTCGCGGGGTGTATAAAACTTGTAAAAAAGGAGGTGTGACACAAAGTTCAATAGGAGGATGGCGTTTCAGCTTGATCTTACCATCCTTCATACTTCATTTGAACAACAATTGAGGCAATATGTATTTTTTGAACTTATGCGACTGGACTTAGAATGAAACTTTAAGCTGCCTACGTACTTGGTGAAGAGGATCAAGTCATATCGTAGTTCAGACTGGGAAGATTTTGTTTTTTTACGTCATAACTTTTTCCTAGGCCTCCTCTTTCGAGATTTTTAACCTAGAGGACTTTTTTGGGGGTCGTACATAGTTTATACTCTTGCGGGCCAGGAGTGTAGCAACATGCAGTTTAGGCTCATACGTCAAGGAGCGTCATGACTTGCAGTTTAGGCTCGTACATCGAGGAGCGTTGCAACTTCAAGTATAATACTTCTTTAAGAATTTGCCATTGATGGGGTAGATTCTCATGCCATCTACATTAACCAGCTTGTAAGCCCCACTTGAGTAAGCTTCTTGTATGACATATGGCCCATCCTATTTTGAAGTGGACTTCCCTACAGGTTTATGGGAAGTAATTATGGGGTCTTCGTACGACAAAGACTTGATCTCCAACTTGAAAGGATCTTGGGCGAACTCTTTTATTGAAGGCGCGAGATAATCGAGCTTGATAACATTCAAGGCTCAGTTGAGCTTCCAACCTCTTTTCATCAAGAGCTTCCAACTCTGCTAATCGAAATCGAGCATTTTCTTCATCAGTGATCCCTTCTTGAATAGCCAATCGTAACGAAGGTATTTGATGCTCAAGTGGCAAGACGTCTTCGACTCCATAAACGAGTGAATAAGGAGTCGCCCGTGTTGGCATGCAGTGAGTCGTCCTATATGCCCATAGAGCTTCTTCCATATGGTCATTCCAATCTCGTTTGGATTTGGAGACTACTTTCTTTAACAAGTTGCATAGAGTCTTGTTGAATGCCTCAGCTAGACCATTGGTGGCAGCATTGTACATCGAAGAGTTACGTTGCTTGAAGACAAAGAGATCACAAATCTTGTTCATCAACCTACTATCGAATGGCTTTCCTTTTTTAGTTATTATGTAACAAGGAATGCCAACGCGATAAATAATGTTTACCCGGATGAAACATGTAACATTTTCCTTCTTTACTTCCTTAAGAGCAACAACTTCAGCCCATTTTGAGAAGTAGTCAGTTGCCAAGATGTATAGGTGCCCACAGAGGACTTTGGCACTGGTCCAACAGCATCCAATCCCCAAGCGTCAAATGTCCAGGATGCAACAGTCGGGTGCAATACTTCAGGAGGTTGATTAATAAAATTCGCATGGAATTGACAAGCCTCGCATCTTCAAGGGAAGTCCATGCAATCTTTTACCATCGTTGGCCAATAATATCCCGTCCTGTTTATATGGAAGTAGAGCTTTTGTCCAAACTGGTGTGACCCACATACCCCAGAATGTGCCTCTTACAAAGCTTGGAGAGCTTCTTCTTCTCCTAGGCATTACAAAATTACTCCCTTGAATGACCTTCTGCATAGAGTATCCTTGTAGTAAAGGAAGCGAGGTGCACGACGACAGATTTCACTCCTCCTCCTCGTATTTTCTGGAAGTATCCCATCGAATAAGTAGTCGATAATGGGTTGTCGCCATTCTTCTTTCTCAATTTGAGAAATAGCAACAAGATGCTTGAGTTCGTTTTCTTCCGCTTCAGCATCATTTGGTAGCGGTACTACCCATTTTTGGCAGACGGTAACTTGTGCTTGGTCAGTCAGGGGTAATAATGAAGCCAGAGCAGCTAAAGCATCAACCTTCTTATTTTCTTTCCTCGGCACATGATAAATAGTCACATCACCGAGCCACCCCATTAATTTTTTAGCGTAATCATGGTATGGACGTAGTTCGGGCTTCTTAACCTCGTAACTACCCAAAAGTTGATTGACCACTAACTGGGAGTCACCAAAGACTTGTAATTGCAATTGCTTCATATCAACGGCTATTTCAAGCCCAAGTATTAATGCTTGATACTCAGCAACATTGTTGGAACAGAGTTGTGTCAAGGTGAAGGAGTAGGGCAAGACTTCACCTTGGGGACTGACAAATACTATGCCAGCCCTGGCTCCCCCACGATGTGCAGCACCATCAAAGTACATCTTCCATGGAGGTTGAACTTCAACGAATATTGTGTCCTCATCAGGTAGTTCATCAGTTAGCTCTCAATCATCAGGTATCGGATGATCAACCATGAAGTCTGCTAATGCTTGTCCTTTTACAGCATTTTGAGGGATGTACAAAATCTTGAATTGTTGAAATTGGAGGTACCATCTCACGTCGATCACTAAGAACAGGTTTTGACATCACGAACTTGATGGGATTTGCTTTAGAAACAAGACGGACAACATGATCTTGAAAGTAGTGCTTCAACTTTTGAATTGAGAAGACTAGCGCCAAACACAACTTTTTAATTGATGAATAATTCAACTCGTTAGGTGTCATCATCCTGCTCAAGTAGTAAAGAGAGTTTTCTTTCCCCTCTCTATTTTCTTGGGCCAATAGTGCTCCAACAGACCTTTCCTGCGCCGCAATATATAGTATCAATGGCTTTCCAGGTATAGGAGCTGCTAAAACTGGAAGCTTCATCAAGTAGGTTTTGATACTTTCGAAGGCACTACTACAAGCTTGGTCCCACTTGAGAGGAACGCCTTTCTTCATGAGGCAACTAAATGGTTGGCACCTCCCAGTCAGGTTTGATATGAATCTTATAAGGTATGCTAGCTTTCCTTGCAGACTTTTCAATTCATGGATATCTCGAGGCTCAGGCATTTTCAAAATGGCATCCACTTTAGCTTGATCAATTTTGATCCCTCGATGTCGGACAATGAAACCAAGGAACTTCCCATAAGTAACTCCAAAGGCACATTTCAATGGATTCATCCTAAGTTGGTACCTCCGGAGCAATTCAAATACCATCCCCAAGTCTTTCATATGGTCGCCCTTCTCTTTTGATTTCACCACCAAGTCATCAACATAGCATTCGACATTCTTGTGGAGAAGAGCGTCGAAAATATTCTACATAGCCTTTGGTAAGTAGCACCAGCATTCTTCAAGCCAAAAGGCATTACCTTGTAGCAATAAATACCCTTTGGAGTACAAAATGCAGTAAGCTCTTCATCTTTTAGTGCCATGCGTATTTGGTTATAGCTCGACGAACCGTCCATAAATGACATTGCCTCGTACCTAGTAGTAGCATCGATCATCAGTTCTGGAATGGGAAGCGAGAACTCATCTTTCAGACACGCATTGTTAAGATCCCTAAAGTCAATGCACACTCGAATCTAGCCATTTTTCTTCCTTACAGGGACAATACTTGAATCCCATGTTGGGTAATTAACTTCACGAATAAAGTCAGCTTCAATGAGTTTGTTAACTTCTGTTTTAATTAAGGGAAACAAGTCTGGCCTAAAACGCCTTTGATCTTATTTAACAGGACGAGCACCATTTTTTACTGCAAGGTAATGGACTGCTACTTTCGGGTCCAATCCAAGCATCTCTTTGTAACTCCAAGCAAATACATCATTGAACTCTTTGAGTAATTCAATATAAGTGCTCTCTTCGTCAAATTTAAGTAAAGCACTTAGGTAGGTAGGTCCTGGTTCTTCATCAGTGCCAAGGTTAACTTCTTTTAAGGAATCAACTGTTGTCTTCACTCCTTCTTCAAGATCAGGTGGGGCGTCTTTCACATCTTCATCTTCTTGAGGGTCCCCATCATTGGAGGATATGTGATAACATGACAAAACATCCTCCAATTCCGCATTATCTTCCATCAAAGATGGAATGCCATTCTCGACTTGTACATTAACATGATACGAAGAACCCACACTTTCTTCATCTTCATCACATTCCTTAGTATAGACCACATTATATGGCTTTACCTTCAGTACTTCTTTACATTAAACCACAAGTTTTATTTGTCGCCTCATTCTAAAAGGAACCAAACTTTGGAAATCCTTAGAGATCTCCTGGATTTTGGGTGAAGCGGGTGTTCTTATGCTTTGAAAATTTCTCCGGAACATGTTCCCCTTCTAGCAGACCCAATATTTCAAACATGGAGGTTCTCACCTGTGTTATTCCAAGTCGATCAAAGACAGAAGGCTTGTTAGAAGCGGCTGATTCATCTTCTATAGTGATATAACTGTTGCTTGGTCTTCTTATTGAGATGCGTACTGGTGACAGCTGCTTGTATCCCAAACCTTCACGTGGTTTCCTCATTGCATCTTCCGATGGGAGCTTCCCTAACTTTGACGGCTCATTGGGATCGTATCCAGATTTTGCAAATAGCTTGTAAGCATTAGGGTCAAAACCTTAATCTGTTCATTTGTACGGAGTGCCACATTCTGCAAACAATTTTGGGCTACAAACCCTGCAAGCTGTATTGAGGACGACTTTACTGCCTCAATTCGTTTGACCGGAAGAGCTAACTGCTTTAGCATATTGGCTTGGCGATTAGATGATTCACTTTCATCTTTCTTCCTTTTAGGGACATATTAGAGCACCGAACTTACTTTCTTGCCATAAAACGTAATATTCCCTCTATGAGATTTATTCGCGTTGGGTTGTATCTCCTTACTAGCAGCTTTGGCTTCACCAGTAGTCACCTCTTCTCTTTTAGTTGAGGGCTATTTATTCTTGCTTTTCATGCTATCATCAACTTTCATCTCCTTCACAATGCGTTTCTTCAAGTAGAACTTTGCATCGGCGAAGTGTGACTCAGCCTCGATGAATAGCTCATCATCAGAAACTACCATTTTCTCGACTTCACCCTCGTAGTATTTTAAACATTGATGGTAGGTAGATGGAACTACTTTATTATCATGTATCCAAGGCCTCCCAAGAAAAACATTGTATGAAGTCTTCGCATCGATCACATGCAGCCATGCACTTGATTGCATATCTTCAATAGTGATTCCCAGCCTGATCGCGCATATGGCCCTTTGCCCCCCTTGGTTGAATCCTTGGATCATCAAACGACTTTCTGAGAGTTCGTTCATGGAATACCAAGTTCTTTCACAGTGTGGATTGGCAAAATGTTCACTGAGGATCCTCCATCAACCAAAATTCGGTTTACCCTTTCATCGCATATATAGCCAACCAGGTACAATGGGCGGTTATGAGGAGTGTCACCTACCAAAAGATCGTCATTTGTGAACGTAACCTTTTCGTCACAATCATTAACTTTTTGAGGAGTGGACTAGATGGGCTTTTCCGAAGATGGTGCCAATGGTAGGTCATCCCTCTTTTCTTCCCCTTTGTCAGCGTGCAACAAGAGACATCAATGCCCTCGTGGGAAATCTTCGTGCGGAACCAACTTGGTAAAAACTCCTCCAAGGTTACTAGATTTTGTGGCTTTTGAGAATGGTGCATCTCCACTTCTGCTTTCTTCAAATGCCTAACTGGATTATTTTTCGTTGGTCTTTTTACCATCATCTTCTTTGTTGGTTGTTCTATTTGTGGTGCCTACGACGAGTCACCAATGTCCAACCTTCAGCATCATCAGGTTGATTGACTTCAGCTTTGTCGCTCTCCAGTAATTCTTCATCTTTACTTTCTTTAAAACCACATAAGTCATCTGGACTGAGTGAGCCAATGGTGATAGAGACTTGGTTTGCACTTGCTTTCTCATCTTCAATCACGATCTTTTTTTCGCGAGCCAAGTCCATGACTTTATCCTTGAAAACAAAGCACTTCTCTAGAGGGTAGCTTACAAGTCGGTGATATTTGCAGTAATTTGGGTCATTTGTTTTCCTGTCTTTATTTGGTCGCTTCATCTCCGCAAGCTCAATGAGATTTAACTCGAGGAGTTCTTCAAAAATGGCTGGCACATCAGAATCCAGGAAAGGATACTCTTTCTCCTGCATTTCTTTTAGAGTCAACTTTCCACTTGGCTTGTCTTGAAAAGAAGTGGATTTTATACTCTGCTTCTTGCTCACCTTCGTCGTGAACTTCATAGGTGACGTATTGACGTTCATAGCTTCTTTGCTTTCAGAATTGAGTATGAACTTGCCCCACTTCCTGACTTCTTGCTTGTCATTCGCTTTGTGAAGTTCATAGATGGGCAGTCTTTCATTTCCAGCGGAGGCCATTCTCAATTCCATGTCATGGGCACGAGTTGCAAGCTCTTCAAATGTGCTAGGCTTGATACCTTGCAAGATGTAGCGCAATCACCAATGCATGCCTTGGATGCAAATCTCTATGCCTTAAGCTTCACTAAACCTGTCTTTGCAGTTGAGGCTTGCATTCCTCCAACGATTGATAATGTTGATAACCGGTTTCCCCTTTCGTTTACGAGTATTTGTAAGTTCTATCATAATCACATTACGTCTCGTACTATAAAAGTGATTGAGGAACTCTTGCTCTAGTTGATCCCAGCTATTAATAGATCCAGCCTCGAGGTCTATATACCATTCATAATCATTTCTTTTAGCGAGCGAACAAACTGCTTGATAAGGTAATCTCCATAAGTCCCAGCATTGTTGCACGTCTCAACATGTTGCTTTGGGTTACCTTTGCCATCAAACTGTTGAAACTTTAGAGGTTGATAGCCAGCATGTATCTTCAACATATCGACCCTTATAGTGTACAGACTTGCATATGTAAGCGAGGATTTGGAAGCAACTTCGTATTTGGTCTTAATGGATCCTTCGATGAACTTCTTCAATCAATCGATTGGAATCATCCCTTCAGATGAGACAAGGATAGCCTTAGTGGATGCTGCTTGTCTTGGGGGAGAGTCACTCTCTAGAACTTCTGGAAGCTTGCCGGGGGCATGGGTAGATTATTCTTCCATCAAGATTCCCACCATATATGTTAGCTTTTCAATTCTAGCCTCTTGATTTTCCATGTATTTGCTCAAGCCAGTGATTGCTTCCGTCAAGTTTACCAACTGCTTCTCCATAGATGAAGTGTTTGTCACCATGGCTTGCATGATTGTCGTGGATGGCGGAGAGTAGCATGGATTTTCACACAGGTTGATCCTTGATTGGCTCACGCTATGTGGTGTAAGTGGGGAGGATCCATTACTTGAAGCATCATCATCTTCCTTCACAATAGAGTGCTTGGAGCCGGAGAGGTCAAGCAGAGCAAGAGTTTTCTTGATCTTTTCAGCAACATTGCTCCCTCATTCGGATGCGTTTGTGGAAGATCTTGCTCCTTTGAGGATAAAGATCCGAAAATAGGGGTTGATGCGGACGGCACTTGGGGTGCTTGTTATCCTAAAGAGCTTGCTTTGCTCCTCGTATCTGGTCCGAAGCTTCCAAAGGTGACATCGAGGATTCTTTCCACATCAGCATAGAACCTGGAGTTAGCAGCCTTGGTGGAAGTTGAACCGGAGTTGATTTTCTTTGAATCCATTTCAATATTATTGGTATTTGGTGAATGAAAAATTGAGATGAGAGGTAGAGATTGTCCCACTGGGCGTGCCAGAATTTGTAGACAATAAATTTACGTCGAGAAAATAAAATCAAGACCGAAAAATATTGCAACAATCATAGTATTTTATTTTGAATATTTGAGTGTTACAATCTCTATGAATCCTCTGATTCTTCTTTTCAATAGTAAATAAATTCTAGGGCCTTTTGAGCTTGATCTTGAATCTATATTGTTTTCACGAACGATGATCTTGTTCTTGAGCTTGAGCTTGATTGCTTGGACTTGAACTTGATCTAGTCTTCGTTCTTGAGCTTGAACTTGATTTGCTCTTCGTTCTTGAGCTTGAACTTGATTTGTTCTTCGTTCTTGAGCTTGAACTTGATTTCTTGAAATTGAACTTGAAGCTTGAAACTTGTGGAGGAATATGCAGCGTTTGATCCATGAGCTCTTTCTTGCTTCTTTTTATAACTTCTTGTGTCTTTTCTGAGTTATGAAGACCTCTATTTATAGTTGTGGAAGGGAGGAGTCATGATAAGAGCAAATTCTTTCCGACCAATCAAATTGAAGTGTGACATGGGCGCATTTGATTGGCTAAAACATGTCACTTGAACACGTGGCGCTATTTCATTGGCCTTTTAGTGTGACTTGGCATGCCTTGTCATTTTGACACGTGGCATGATCCTATTGGCTCTTCTGTCTAACTTGGCGTGCCACGTCATTTGACACGTGGCATCAAACTGGGCCTCTAGGAAGATGTCATCTTGGGCTTAATGAAGTGGCCTCATCACTTTAGCCCCATTAAATGGACTAGCCCAATGGATTAAGACTTATTTATTTAACCCATATTGGGCTTATAATTAATTCAATAAATTTATTTGAACTAATATATCTTGAATTTTAAAATATATTTTACGGATTTAATTCCAATAAAATATATATGCTTACAGATATGAATATATTTTGGGGTTTTCTTTTGAATTTTTGAGAGTGATCTGAGTGAAAATTTTGGAAAACGGTTTTTTGGAGTTTTTAAATTTTTCAAAATAATCCAAAATTCATCTTCAAATAAAAATTAAAAATTTTATGGCCAAACACTAATTTTAAAAAATAAAAAGTAAAAGAAAAATCGAAAAAGAATTCATGACCAAACGGGCTCATAGAATGATGGAATTGATAGTGGACTTCACATCAATAAAGTTACTTTAAGATTGAATTAAAAGGCCGCCTATAGTTGATATAAATCCATAACCTTTGTGTTATAACTTTTTTACAGGTAAATGACTATAATAATAATAATGTAAATTTATACTTTATGAAGATTGTAAAGAACATGTTACAACCGATTAAACTAGCCTAATAATTTTTAAATCATCATAAATGAGGATCAGAGGGACCATTCTATTGAAAGGATTAGCAAGGAAAGAATCATTCTATTGAAATGATCATGATGTGGATTTTTTTCCTTGAAAATTATCTTCACAATGACAACTAATCTCTTATACAAACTTAGCTTAAAAAGGGCTAGGTAGTGGCTTATAATATAGTTGGGGATAGAGGTCTTAGTTGTCATAATGTCAAGAAGTAAAGAGCGAAATCAACAAGGAGTTGTAGTATTTATTAGGAGCGCTTTATTTTTGATGTGAAATCTTTTTTGCGAATTCAGGAAGATGTTTTTTTTCAGAATTTATAAAAATAATTAAATTTTACAATTAAATTCTCTTATATATGTGATTGTATCAAGAAAGTTAGATTTTTTTTCTGAAAATTCTTCTTATGTAATATCAAATAGGACTTAAAAAGAAAATATAGATAAATCAATTTTTTGTTAGCAGAAGATAAGTATCAAAAAAGAAAAGAAGACTAGAGTTGGTTGTTAAATTTGTTAACATGACAAATTAAGGTAATATTGTTGGACTAGTGCTTAAAGTAGAGAAACTAATTAATAGTATGGTTCTATCTAAATCAAATATTAGGCATATTCGTCCTTAGTTTTTAACTAAATACACGTGTGACACTTGATAATTTGCTCACGATCTTGCACAGCTTGCTCACGTTCTTGCTATGCCAAGTCAGTCTTACTACACTCAAGATTGCTAAGAGAATGGTAGAAAGAACACATGAGAATTGTTAAAGAAAGCTTTGTATTAAAAAGAACTTTGAATTGTTTTGCTTGATGAATTACAAATGAATGACCCCACTATATATACTGATCACCTAGGGGCTAGTGTGTAAATAATAATTGTTTCACAAGTCCTTAACATTTACAAGTAAGTCCCTTCTCTAGAATTTTCTTCAAGCCTAGAAGATTTCAAGGACTTTCCTAGCAAATCCATAAGGATCTAGGGTCTTCATAAGGAAATATCCATATTTCTCTAGAATCTTCTCACAAATGCTAGCCTTTATCTTATGTAAGCTTCCACATGAAATTAATATATGCCAAATGGCGCCTATGTGGCACGAAGACATGGCGGGTCATCCCAATATGCTTAGAAATTTGATAATCCATTCTTCATCGATGGATTTACCGCATAGAAAGAATTATATTAAATTTTCAATTCCGCGATAACAAAAATAGTGGGATTTTACTATCAATGAGTTTGGTGAGATGAATGTGATTTCATAGAATAGAAAACTGCATAATTCAAAGGATAAAAGTAACATGTCATAATTTAAATCTAAAAGTTGCAAAATATAAATAGTCTGCAAGTTATTTTTATGTATTAACCCTCATTTTAATGCTATGGAAACACAGAAAAGGAAAAGGAAGATAAAGGGAAGAACTTGAGTTTTTCAGAATATTATTTATTTTAACGAAAAAGTGCGCTGATGTACCATTTTGTTAGATGGCAACATTATGGGTCATAATGAAAGGAGGAAACACTGTGGGCCAGGTCTTTATTATTACAGAAAATTACGTTGGATAGATATTTTTTTAAACCAATTATATATGCATTGCGTACATATTACCCTCTCCAAATCCCACCTGATAGAAATATACGAGAGTTTTTATTGTTGTTGTTATATATCTTTTGACGTCTTCAAGAAAAGTTTTGTGAGAATAGTACTGCACAGTTCTGACGCTAGAATTTTAAAGCACCATAAAATCTGACCATCACCAAAATTTACGGACATAATATTGAAATTTTTTGATGACCTGTCATGATTTGTGAGGATTTAACTAGAAATTGTGGCGATCATTAGGATCGTGCTTTAAAATTCTGGCATCGCTATATTCCTAACTTTTTATTATCAGGATCAAAAAATTAATAGGGGTCCAAAGTAATTTATTTGTGTTATTCGCCCTTCTTATTATTATTTTAGATTTAAGGTGTCTGGACACTCTAGGTTGTGTAAAAATTGCACGAGGTGTCCTATTTGGGTGCCCACTTTTAATTTGTAGTCGTTTTGTCTTTCTGTTTGCACCCGTACCCACTTTTTAAAGCTTCCCTTTCTCCTCCCCTTCTCCTCCTCCTCTTCTTCTTCTTCTTCTTCCTCTTCAATACCACAGTTCTTGCTCTTCACCGTAGTTAGTGTTTGAGATAAGCTTTTACAAATAGAATATGAGATTGGAACTTGCTAGTTTCATGCTTTGCGGTAAAGAAGATAGATTTTCTGGATTTAGCTTTGCACGATATGTAATCGCCAGATTTTCATTGACCATTCTAACAAATTTTAACGGGAAATAATATGTAACTACTTAAACATGATATTTCAAGACTATCCGCCAAAAATTGCTAGATATTTCCATGTAATTCCTTTGATAAATGTACAAGAAACAGTACAAGAAACAAAGACAAAAACTTCAGCTCTAGAGCTGAAGTTTCCTAATTACAACATAGAAACTTCAGCTCTAAAGCTGAAGTTTTTATTTTATAACTGGCAAACTTCAGCTGTAGAGCTGAAGATTTCTGGTTACAAAGATAAAAACTTCAGCTCTTCCAGTACAAAAGAAAAACTTCAATTGGAAAACTGCTTAAGTTTTTATTTTAGCTTAAGTTTTTATTTTATAAGTAACTGGAAAACTTAAACTGGAAACGTGCTTAAGTTTTTATTTTATAATTGGAAAATTGAAGCTCTAGAGCTTAAGTTTTTATTTTATAACTGGAAAACTTAAGCTGGAAAACTGCTTAAGTTTTTATTTTATAACTGGAAAACTTAAGCTGGAAAACTGCTTAAGTTTTTATTTTATAACTGGAAAACTTAAGCTATAGAGCTTAAGTTTTTATTTTATAACTGGAAAACTTAAGCTCTTTATAACTGGAAAACTTGAGCTCTAGAGCTTAAGTTTTTCGGTTACAAAGACAAAAACTTCAGCAGAAGTTTTCCAGTACAAAAGAAAAACTTCAGCCATGTGGGCTGAAGTTATGTGAAAAAGCGGGTACGCTTGCAATTTTTTTGCAAAGCTGACACAAATTAAAATGTGGCACAAAAAAGGACTATAGATGCAAATGTCCCCTAGGTTGTGCACTGCAAATTGCAGAACTTTTTCCTTTTTAATATTTTTTTGCTAGGTTAAGCATAGCATGTTGTGTTATTATTTTTGGTTACTATTTTAATTGTGTTCATTCTTCTTACCCTCTAACTTTCTTGGTGTAGTAACAAATAACTCATTTAATACATTTAATTGTCACGGGGCTCCAATATCCTGATACATTGTATGTATCTCCAGCATTTTTGTTCAAAAACTCAGTTTCAAGTTGTGGTTCTATCCTGCTATTTCCGTAACAATTATCCCTGCTGTGTGGGTACAAACTTAGTTGTACCCGGGTATTTTTGAGATTACCCATAGAAATCAACATAATTATCTTGATTCTACCCATACAAAATAATTACGCGACCCTAACCATATAACGTTTTGGTATATATGTATATTATTATAGTATATTGTTATAGTATAATTATATACTCTTATAGCGCATATTGTGATACAGTTGCGACATATAATTGCATAAGTGTGTTTTAATTTAAATTTCTGCTGAAAATTTACATATGCTTATATTATATCGTTTCGGTATATGTGTATACTAGTATAGTATACTGTTACAATATAACTATATACTGTTACAGTATATTTTGATATCGTATCAGTATATTGTTGGGTAAATGTGTTTTTATTTAAGTTTCAGCTAAAATATTGTATATTATTACAATATATCGTTTTGTTAGTTTTTTTAAAAAAAATACTTATCTTATTTTATTTTTTCTTTGTCATTAGATTGTATATCATATAATAAGTCCTAGTAATAATAATCCTCAGAGTTAGTGTCGTAATATGTGGTCAAGGACTGATGTAGCCTTTCATATACGAGTTCAGCTGAATTTATAACTCCCGGAACACAATACGAATTTATATTTAAAAACCTATTAAAATCTCAATAAGTATTAGATATGAACCCATAATTTTAACAATATAATGAGTTTAATGCTAAAATCTTAAAAGCTGAACCCATTAAATTTAAATTCTGGATCAACCTATATATGTTGTTGACAAGTTAATTTATCCATGGAGTTCATTAATGAGACATTTTGGATTGAGGGATCTTGATCTAATGTAGGAAAAAATGTACAAAGAAGCTCTTGAATCCTTCAAACAAAAGCACAAATGATAAAGAGAAGAATAATGTGCAATGTGGGAAATAGAGGTGTACATGGACCGGGTTGGTTCGATTTTTATCAAAACCAAACCAAATCAACTATATCGGTTTGGATTGGTTCGGTTTTGTCGAGTTTTTCGGATTTTCGGATTTTTTTTTTACTTACATATTATTTCAATCTTATTTTGTTAAATATTTGATACATATATATCTATTTAGTAAAAATATAAAAAGTTGACAAACATATTATCAATTAAAATATTCTTATACGAGAATTACATTAGTTAACACATAATAATTATTTTTTAGTTGTCTGTAAATAATATTTCGTTGATATGCACTTTCAGGTTATCTGAATTTAGTAATTAAACATAAAAATCCATATGATACCTAAATATTAATAACCATTTCACATTCGAAAAAGATATAAGAATTTAATACATCTCGACATATGATATGAATATGTAAGAAGTAAGAACAAAGAGATAAACGTATTTCAGTAACACTTGATAAGAAACTTATCACGCAACCCATTATTTAAGGTTAATAAATATGGAACACTTCATATTCTATTAAAATTTATATCCCGCAAGAGAATCCCAAATATTTCTAGACATTTTTTAAATAAAAGTTTATACAAAATCTTCAATAATATATATAAAAGTTATATATTTATATGTCGGGTTGGTTCGGATTTTTTATTCAATACCAAACCAAATCAAACCAAACCGAGTCGTGTTTTTTAATCGGTTTGGTTTGACTTTTCAATTTTGTGCGGTTCTTCGGTTCGATTTGTACACCTCTAATGGGAAACAACAGTAAAGGAAAAACACAAAAAGACAGAAACTAATTAATGGGAAAAAGGGAACGTTAGGGGAAAGTAAGGGTAAATATTTTGGACAGTATGGGTATATTATGTAAGGAGTTTTTCATAAAGTACCATCTTTTTTGTCTAATTAGCTATTTATAGATACCCTTTGCTATATTACGTGTTATAGATACCTTTTATGTTTTTATACAATGTATTTCATGTATTTAAGTTGTTGTATTCATTAATACAACCAAAAATATAGGCGTAAAATCTAGAATTCCAGCTAAGTTTGACATGTATTCAAACAACATTAACATTAAATACAGTAACGTATCTGCGCTAAAAACGGAAGGAAATAAAATCACATGATATTCTCCTAATTTAACTCAATGAACTAAAACGATCCCTCATTAATCTGTATTTGAAAGATACATAATAAAGATTATAGCTAAATCTATATCTATCTATATTATTATAAAAGCATGAATACAATGTTGGTAGACCAAAATAACCCTAAAATATTAGTTGACTTTTTACATTATTTATGTACAAAAACGTAAAAGTAACTCATTAATTGTAGAGTTCAAGTCAAATTGGTATATAGATACAAGTAAAATAAAAAATTTCGTTCAATTTTACAAAGTTTTGAAAGCCGACCCATATGTTTTGTTATTAATCAATTGCAAGAGTAAAAAATTGGACTTATTATATAAGGAAAAAAAGAATAATTTTTCGACAACTTTTCAAGTAGGAGTATAAAATAACTCTTGCGATTGTTTTTGGTATTCCGAAAATAGTGTAGTAGTAACTTTTAAAACCTTTTTATCTTTTATTTTTATTTTTTATTTTTATTGAGTAACTTGATTTCGACTTCCGAGAGTATCGCACAATATTTTAGATAGTTAGCTTTATATGGATAGTACACAGTCTTTTGAATATTAATGTATTAGCATTTAAATTTTTATTTTTTTATTTAGCTATATATTTACGATAAATGTTCAAAACATCTATTTTAGACATTTTTCAATCATGAATATACTTAGTTTTTATTTTACTTTTTACATTTCTGTATGTATTTACTATATTTTACTATATTACTCTTAATTAAATAAATGATATGTGATTCGTACTATAGATTTGCATAAATTATTGAGGAAAACTTTTGTTCATATAATTTGCTAAAGTACACAACTAACTAACTTGGTGATTTTTTTTAACTTTCTTAAAATTAAGAAAATTCATCAATTAATAAATCTCCGTCTACTCACTCTTCTTTTTCTTTTTCTTTTTCGTGAAGTTTCGGATTAATATTTTTGTTGTACGGTTCGATTATAATATAAGTGATCTATTATCTATTGACGTTTTATCTTGTGTTCTTCGTTATTAATATATCTTAATCTAAAGAAATATGACATCTATGTACCTGAATTATTAAGGCTTAACTAAATTAAAGTAAATCATCCAATCACTAAAATACTATTAGGTATTATTGCATTCTTTAAGTGATTTACAACTATAATTGTATAATTATGTCATTTTAGAATGTTTATTACTTTTGAAAAGTATTTGGTAATCAATATATTATTATAAAAGTATGAATATATTGTTGGTTTACCAATATAGCATTGAAATATTAAATATAATAACTCCGAAGGAAAGTTCATAATTGGAATTCCAACATCGGCCCTCTAATCCTATTAGTCGCAGGAAACATACATGAATACATCCAGTTGTTCTTAAACCTAATACCCATTCCTCCTAGGAACACGTTATATTTCCTAAAAATTCATATATTTGACAACCTCTAATTATATTATCTGAATCCAAAACTAATATCAATATCTCTAAGAATTCATTCCCGCTACAAATATAATAATTTGAAAACTTATTATATTGTCTGAATCAATTAGAAAAAAGAACTCAAACACTTCTATAAAAGAAGTCACTATTCATTATTCTCAATCATAAACTTTTTGAGAAGTATATTACTCCATAACAAATTTCTGCATCAAAAGGTATTATTTCTTCCACTTCGCTTTTGTTTAGGTGTTTTCCATTTGGCTTAACTATTATATTATTTAATTGGTACTCCTAATTCGCATCATTTATAGGTCCTTTGGATCTTTCGAAGATGCATGTGTTTTTAATTTTGTCCTAAAATAGTTAATTATTTTGGTATAAAGTTTTAAGTATTAATTTCTCATAACAGGAACATAAGCATCAATGGTTAAGTATCAGTCAATCGAAATAGTTAACAAGAGCTTTGGAGGTATAATGAATATTTATGAATTATTTGGTAAAAAGTAATGAGGTTTGGAGGTAATTTTCATCAAGTGTTACAGGTAGTTTCAAAATCAACGAGAGCGAAGACTATAGATATACTTTTGGTAAAAAAGCATACTTCTAGCATCAAATAGAAAAGATTCAACCAACAATATATACAAGAGTTAGAATAAATCCAACATTCATGACAAACATGGAAGAGCGTATAAGAGATTTGGTCTCCTTCCAAAATAATTAGTTGTCAATTCCAACAGTTATTGTAGTGCTAGATTTTTTAATAATTTTCATCACTAAATAAAAATATAAGTTCCGCAAAATACAATATGGCAACACTACAATAACTAGCAAAAATAAATATGTCCATCAACTAGATGAGATATCGATTGTCAAATTATTATGTGAAAGTAAAATCCTTCTTATTTTGACTCCACAAAAGATGATAGTAATACATATTAAAATATCAAACATGTCTGTTGTCATGTTATCTATATGTATTTATTGTATATTTAAAGGTTAAAAGCTTCTTTTCATTCCTATAGTAAAAAGCTACAACAAAACACAAGTTCTTATAGCTCAATCTCTAAATGAATGCACACCACAGTCTTTCTTACCCACTTTGTTTATATAGATAATTAAAGTGCAATAGTGATATTAAAACATACTCCTATATGGTATGAATTAACTAAAAAGTGATATTTTATAAGATATAAATTGCATGAAATTAACAGTGTTTATTATTAGTCATGTCTATTGTATTGTACTTAATCACTTTACCTTTTTCCTTTTTAAATTTTTCTCTTCTTAGTTGGGTTGTTACGTGTGAAACACGTACATAAAAACTACTAAAGAGAAATACAGTTGAATAATACAGTTGAATACAATAAAATACACCTTAATTCATCTGAATAAAACACTTGAATACAACAAAAATACAATTGAATACAACTGAATAAACTCTTGAATGCAACAAAATACAACTAACTTCTGCTGAATAAAATAGTTAAATACAACTGATTAAACCTGAATACAAGTGAATACAGCTGAAGAATACATTCGAATACAACTAAATACAAATAAGCGATTTGGGCGATCTAGAGAGAAACAACCCTATGGTTTCGCCGGTCGGCGGCCAGCCATTAATTCCGGCTGGTCAGCCATGAGACAAATTCCTTGTTTTTTTCCTTTTCACATTACACTTACAAGTAAAAACTCAATCCTCAAGCTTGAACTCAACGAGAAAATTGCTGCCAATTCCAGTCAAGAAGTAGAACAAAGCCAACGGAAGCTATGGTGAGAAGAATAAATCAATAGCTACTCCAATTACAAATGGGGTTTTGGTTACGTTCTTTCTTGACTCCAGCAGTGAATTGGGTCTCCGCTCAAAACCTCCACAAATACGGTTAGTAATTCCAATATGTATTTCTTATCGAATATGCACATAGATAACATTGGTGACGCGGAATAGAAAATTGAGAATTTGGGTGGGAGAAGAGTTAAGAAACTAGGGTTTGTGGGAGAAGAGAGTCTGGTTGTATG